>JAULJZ010068151.1:0-13200 GCA_032270985.1 Heliamphora pulchella | reverse complement strand
TTTAGGATCAAAATGAAACGTTGAAGCGCTTTAGTCTTCTGTAGAGAATAAGCTGTAATTATCTCTGTTCGTCTCTAATTCTTGTATCCCAATTACATCAGAATTTTCTAATACTGTGTGATATACGAGTATATCATATATCAGTCTTCAATCATATTAGAAAGTGATCAAAATAGCTTGAGCATAACAAAACCACCACCGGCCACCATTGCATTGCCGGCGCCGCCCCTAGCCGCCGGTTACAGGCGGCTTTTGCCACCTCGTCTGTGCTCCGTTTTCGACGCTTTTTATACTGAAAAATAGATCTCGAAAAGTAGAATTTTTTCTGCCAAAAAAATCTACTTGAAAACTATCCAAAAAATTACGGGAAAATAGCCCCGAACCTGCTGCCGCCGTATGCTGCCGCCGCTGCTCCAAACAGTCCCCTATTTGGGCTTTTTTCGGTGGTTCTTTTGAGCCCGTTTTTTCTGAAAAAATAGCTCAAATATTTAGCAACCCGTTGCTTCAAAGAACGCCTAAAAAACAGCCCGAACTTGCGTCTCCGCCACCGTCGCCGGTGAACTGCTGCTGTTTTGCCGCCTATTTGCACTGTTTTTGGCCCAATTTTTTATGATTGTTGGACAGTGTTTTAAGATATGCTTACTACTATTTTATACCTAAAAAACTGCTCAAAAATAGTCCAAAAATAACTCAAAAAATTATCAAAGCCGCCGGTAGTGGGCTGATTTTAATGATTTTTTTGCTGCTTAACTTATTTTTGCTACTGTTTTAATGCATAAAAACTACAGAAAACTCATCGGAAAAAACTGTTTAAAACCTTTAAAAACTTACCGCGATCCGTGGCTCGTAAAACCTGAAATCACCATCGGTGCTGCCGCCTGTTCTTCGTGTTCTTGAATAAATTTAACATTTTCTTAAATAATCTAAACATATATTTAAAAATAAATAACTAACTATTATATCAATCATATGTCCCAAAGGCTCACATTTGATTCTAGAAAAAACTTAATATATCACGGTCAACCTCCGTAATTAAAAAAAATAATCATCCAAACCATTTAATCAAATATAAAATAAATGACGATCTTAAAATTGAGATTATAATGCATGCGAAACAAAGTTAGGACAAGTCTAAATCTACCCGGTCTCGATAACCGTAAACAAAAAAAATGGCTCTGATATCAATTGTTGGAGGCAAATTTCCAAGATCATTATTTTTGCAAATATTTTTCGGGTAAAAAAATAACTGGATGAGCAAATGCCGAAACGGGCTCTAGATAAAACTTTTGACGTCGAATGATCAAAATTAAAACCCGTGCAACCAAAGTTAATTTAGAAGAATACCTTTTACCGGTCAAATCTTTAACTACGTTTTTGATTCCGAGTTAAGGCTCCCGCTAGACCTTCTACTGTATTTACTTATACGATTCTCGAATGTAGTGTAGGTTACGAACTATCGAGAACTAGTACTGGCAGAACCTGAGCAGCTTTAGTCTTGAAGACAAGTTATGAAATTGGTTTAGTCTATTCACTTATTTATAGGGCTACAACAGGGACCTGTGGAGGTAATTATCAGTCAAACTTCTAGTGGAAGACAGATTCGTATCAGCGGTTTCTGCAATTAATCAAACCTCAGCGGTATCTGCAATTATAGAAAACTACCAGTAATTTCTGTAATTTTCATAAAACACAAAATTACAGTTCACACCACTAGTATAGAGAGTCGGAACAATAGACGACGTTATTATCTGTTCCCCGTAATCAAGACAAGTCTACTAAAACTCTATACTACAGTCGTATCGATGGTATGTGCATTTTCATCTAAACTGTAAACATAGAACTTATATTCTGCAAGAATTTAAAATCTGATCTTCTGTGTGTAAACCGTACTATACACACCAGATTAAATATTATACAGAATAAAAGACATCTATGCATAACATTAAAAAAATGATATACATACATTACTCATAAAGATGCTCATAAAATAAAAAATTAATTTTATTAAAATAAAATAAAATAATAAAAATATAATTTTTAGTATACCAACCCTAATATTTGCCATGAACAAATGACATATTTTGCCATGGATATTGTAAAATGTAACAAATGAGATATTTTGCTAACAAAAAATGAGACATTGTAACGACACAAAGGCTCCGTTTGTTTCGACATAAAATATTTTACCATGAAAAATATTTTACATATAAAATAATTTTATAAAAATTATTTTTTTACTTGTATTTTTTGGTGTTTGGTTAACATTTGGAAAATATTTTCAATACAAAAGTTTTTCATTATTTGGTTCAAACAAAATATTTTTCACAACAAAAGTAATGACGCCAACTATAAATGAAGGTGGTAGGTGAAACATCTCAAATATTTTAAAACTATACATTCAAAAAAAAATAAATAACTAATATACACAAGAATAAATATCATCAGATGAAAGCAATTTAAAGAATAATACGATAACAATTGTAATGTACACATCTAATCCCATTAAAGATAGCAAATACTCATTAAAGATACCAAATATAACAAAATTCCAGTATTAGCGCGATATTCAACAATACGAAAACAACGAAAAAGATAATATTCCAAAACTAAACTCCAACCAAAACATAGAAAAAGATAATATCCCCAAACAAAACTCCAACTAAAGTATTTGTAGAGAAGATATACTAATAGCAACAATAACCAATAAGCCTAAAAATTCTCATACTATTCATTTCTTTCCAAAATTGTATAGCCAAATCTTTCGAAGATCATTATCCTTTGCCATGAATGCCTTTACAAGCTTTTCATGTTCAACCAAATAGTCGAATGCAGAGCCAAGAAAAGCATGATCAAAACCCTCCATTTTGGTTATTCCATCATGAAGAGCTTGGACATTAAGCCTATCCCAAGTTAGCTTACTAATTGCATCTGCTACCTGCCCAATTTTTTGTGAAATTGTTTTGAGATTTCGGTCCTCATCACAAGTGTCCCGGCTTCTTTTACGATGTTGTCTTGGTTGGGATGAAGTTGCTTTGCAGGATGTAGATTTCTTTTCAGCTTTCTTGTCTTTTGAAATATTGTCAACGTCAATGTCATCATCCAAATGCATTGGTTCATTCTGTAACTTAGATTCCAAATCAATATCAATAAATGATTTAGCAAAATTTTCTCATGCACGTACTTTACCCACCACTAGAGCCATCTTATCATACATTTCAATCTTTTTGTTGAGATACTTCTCATGAGATGGATGTGCCTATTTGCAAAATGATAAAAATAAAATCATAATTAGTATGTATGTATAAAAAAATTAAAAAATCAAATAAAATAGTGATTCAAATGATCTAATAATTTCACCTGAACGTATTAGGAATACACTTTGGGCTAGCTATTACCATCTTCATATTCTCTTTCCATCCAAAACCACTTTTGCTTCAAAGTTGATCTATGATACCCCATGAAGATTTCACAGTTCTAAGATGATGTTCGACATGGTCTTATAAACACTCACTTTCAAATTTTTCTAGTATCGTTGCTGACACCATATTAAAGGAACTTGTTCTGAACGTGTTGTTAGGTCTATTTTCAATTTTCACCTCGTTCGCAAGAACTTCTAACATAACACGGTCCATAGATTTTGTCCACCTAAACTGTTTACTTTTGTCTTCCCTTTTTTTGCTCATTTTGAAATCAAAAGTAATCTGATAATCAAGTTATAAGTAGTTATAAGTACATGCAAATTTCTAGTAGAACAAGGAGAAGTACAATTAAAAAACACAAGCATAATTGCAGAAATTGCAAATAATATATTAATATTCCACGAGTACTAAGGTGCAATATTCAACTAAAACTGAAGTATAAGGTCTACAATGAACTTTTGATCCAATAATAACCATCAAGATTCAACCACAAATTAGGAACTCACAAGGAACACAAAATAAGATAGAAATGAAATCATTCTCTTTTATCATATTCAGCACCATTTTGAACATGCAATTGCTACAATTGAATTGTTGAATTTTATTTCAACACCAAATTGAGATGCATTAAACAAGGGTCAATACTTCTTGTCAAGAAACAATAAAATTTCTCAAATATCTCAGCAAACTCATAGACTTCTGTCAGCAAATAATGTGAATTTCTCAGCAAACATAGAAATTTCTAAATAACCACAACATGAATTGTAATAATTGAAGAACAATATTCATGATAGATTGTTGTGATCAAAACAAAAACTACTGCATTATCATGATCTAAAATAAAAAACTTGCTCCAAACTGATATAATCAAGACAAGAAACTAAAGATAAGTAGGAAGAACATTAAAGTGGACTTCCCAAAGAAGAAATGTAGCAAGCTACACGTTCCTTCTATTTACATATTGGTCTCACATGGCTTGTGCTACAGCATCCCTTTTTAGTCTCCATTATTTGCTTTCTTCTCTCTCTTCTCTTTGTGATTGTGGTGTATTTTCCCTTTTAGATTGGAATCGACGATTGACACGTCGTATAATTCGGTCATTAGGATCTGCATCAAGAACGCGAAATCTTTTCTTCAATACTCCAAAACCCCATTCAATAGCAGTTCGCAATGATGAGTGGCGAATGTTGAAAAGTTCTTTTTCATTTTTAGGCTCATGGTTCGTATACTCTTTTAAGTGATATCGAATGCCACGATATGAAGGAATAAATCCACTTCTAATACCATAACTAGAGTCAACAAGATAATATTTATCTACAAATTTATAATAAAATGTTAATATTATGTACTCAAAATGCTACCACAATAATAATAAAAACCATTATAATTCTAAAAAAATACCTTCAGGGACTTTAAGCCCCCCGGGCCTTGAAAGTGCATCGTTTAAGACACGAGATGTTACACCCCAACCATCCGGGTCACGCGAAAGCCCACCAAAACACCTATTTATGAAAGTAAGGTTTTCATAAGAAATCAAAATGTACAACATTTGGATAAAAGCCCCATAGCTCAACTCTCATAAACTGAAAATATGCATTCTCATACATGAATAAGTATATCGTCTCAAAGCGTACAAAATCAGCCTTCTAAAACAGGCATCACATGTAAAAGTACATGTACAAAACAGGAAAAACTACAGCAAGTCTTCCATCACCTCTGCACTAGGTCATCTCGTCATGATCACCTGAAAATATTTTCCAGAAAATATCACATCGTGAGCTGAAACCCAATAGAAAATAAACTGTATAAAGCTGTAATACAGGTCATGCAATCGTATGGTGGGAGCTAACTCGACCACAGCATCCAAAAGGTTTTCCATCTAAAAAATCACACATTTTTCATCCTTAAAACTATGCATATCATCCTAACAGATATCATGCCACAGTTAAGGAAAAGCAGTAATAAAACAGTATTCTCCACTCAGACACACAATCGAGTAGACAAGATAGAATGAGATCCTATGTACTGACTTTGTCAACTCAAGACAAAGGCAATAACTATAGACTCCTGCCCATTACCCTAATCCTGAACCACTTAAGGCCTGCTAAGTAATGACAAGTTCTATACGATGTCACAACAACATACCCACTCAAGGGATAACCTCCTTATTTACGAATTTCTATGACTGATGGACGAAGCGCTTCTTTACGAATTGCCACGACTGATGGACGAAGTTAACTAATACCACGTTTATGGGGATTAACCCGAGGGACCGTAGCGAACCCACCCTGCGCACGTTTTGGGACTTTCACCAAGGAGCAATGGAAGCCCAACTCTAAACCACACACCCATTGTCACAGTACATCTATGGATAGCATTATAAAACCCAACACGCTAACAGATATACAAAACATGTATATAAAAGAGATCCCATCCATGAACCATGGAGATCAAACAACAGATGTAAAAACATATTTTCACCCAAAACGTTTTAAAAGTTGAGACTTAACCCCGAGGGCTAGCTCCAAACCTTCAACCAACACGTTTTGAAAATTCCCAAGACTCTGTTTTCAAACCATCCTTTTGAAAACCTCAGATACCCCTTTGAAACCATAGAATTTCATAAAAATCTCAGATAAACATCACATGAGAAAAACTTAAACCCAAACATATCATTTTTCCAAAACATTCCAGGTTCAGTCGACTGGACACACACTCCAGTCAACTGAAAAACACACTGGAAAAATAGAATTTTCGACATAAGGCACTTCAGTCAATTGACCCCATGAGTTCAGTCGACTGAACTCCTCAAAAGATGATCCAGTCGACTGAACCCATGAGTTCAGTCGACTGACCCCATGAGTTTAGTCGACTGAACTCCCCAAAAGATGATCCAGTCGACTGAACCCATGAGTTCAGTTCACTGAACTCACCTAGAAAACATTTTTAAGCTACGATTTTGGTTTTCAAAGCTCAAATCAAACCTTCAAACTTTTGTTTTTGATATCCACAAGCAAGCCCTAGCTTAGGACTATCATAAAATCTCGAAAGGAAACTCCCTCTTTCTATTTCATCCTACCATACGCCGAAAAATAGTTTTAACCCAAAACTGGATCTAAAACATAAATCACCTTATTCATGCATTTTTAAACGGTAAAAACACGTACGATTACACGTAGAACCCTTTAACAGTTATATGGTCTAAGATCCTATCTCGATGAGTTAAAAACTCGACGTCTTGATCCACGTGTAAAATTGAGTTTCGTCAGAATAAAATTCTGACTGGATAGATGCGTAGACCACTATGCCGATACTAAAGATCAATAGTTGGTCTATCAACAACCAAACCCCGGGCCCTCGAGAAGTTAGATAGAAGGCAGAGCGTTTGGTGAGCTTAAAGCTAGAGAGAGAAGAAAAAGATATTTTGATGAAAATATCTCACACAAGATATTTATAGTCAAAATATCTCGAAAATATCTTTTTTTTTTCTGAAATTCGCACAGCAACACCTTACAACCCCGGGAACCAACCCCTCATACTCAGATAAATATAAACATGCATCAAAATGAGTAAATCATATATCGTAGAAATATATATGCAAAACACATCATATATATATATATATATATATATATATATATATATGTCTCAAAAAGAGACGGGTCCGGGTCTCACCACTCTCACCCCTTCAAGGAATTTTGCCCTTGAAATTCACTACAAGGTCACAAGGAAAAAAGCTCCGAGTATCTAGCACGCATCTCAGACTCCAACTCCCATGTAGCTTCATCAACTCCGTGATGGAGCCATAAAACCTTGACATAAGCAATGTTTCTGCCCCGCAACCCTTGTTCCTTTGTGTCAAGAATCTTTACCAGACGCTCCTCATAAGTGGCATCCTCATTAACCCGCAGTTCAGCCCAATCTAACACATGAGAAGGATCATGCTCGTACCTCAAAAGTATAGAAACGTGGAACACGTTATGCACTGATGCTAACTGAGGTGGCAGAGCCAGATGATAAGAGACCTCTCCAACCTTGTCAAGAATCTCAAACGATCCAATGAAACGCGGTGATAGCTTCCCGCTATGACCAAATCTCATCAAACCTCTATGTGGTGAGACCTTCAAGAACACATGATCCTCCACTGCAAACTCCAAAGGTCGTCTCCTCTGATATGCATAACTCTTCTGACGGCTCTGTGCTGTCAGTAGGCGCTGGTGAATCACTGCAACCTTCTCTGTCGTCTCCTGCACCATGTCGGGTCCCAAGATTGTGGTTTCTCCCACGTCTGTCCAACACACGGGCGATCTGCACGGTCTACCATACAAAGCCTCATACGGTGCCATCCCAATACTGGACTGATAGCTGTTATTGTATGCAAACTCTACCAAAGGTAGTTGATCCTCCCATGAACCTCTGAAGTTAAGGACACAAGACCTCTGCATATTCTCAAGAATCTGTATAGTCCTCTTTGACTGGCCATTCGTCTGGGGTGAAAAGCAGTACTGAACATCAAGTTCGTTCCCAAGGCCTCCTGTAGACTCTGCCAAAAGCGCGAAGTGAAGTGCGAGTCTCGGTCAGAAACAATAGATACTGGCACTCCATGCAACCAAACTATCTCTCTAACGTACAAGCTACTCAGTCGCTCCATTGAATCTCTCACGCTGATGGAAAAAAAGTGTGTAGACTTCGTCAACCTATCAACCACAACCCACTCGGTGTCGTGTCCCCTAGGTGACCGAGGAAGTCCTGATACAATGTCCATTGTGACGTGCTCCCACTTTCACTCTGATATAGACAATGACTGTAGTAATCCTACCGGTCTCTGATGTTCTGCCTTTACCTGCTGACAGGTAAGGCATCGGGAAACAAACTGGATCATATCTCATTTCATCCCTGTCCAATAGAACTGACGACGTAAGTTATGGTACATCTTTATGCCTCCAGGATGCACGGCAATACGAGAATGATGAAACTCACGTAGAAGATTAGCTCGACATGACTCTGGCACAAACAACCTGCCTACCAACCTCAGACTCTGATCAGAACCCACAATCCATCCTGTTGTATCCTCGCCACTAGCAACGCGATCTCGTATCATCTGAGCCTCCTGGTCCGCCTGCTAGACCTCTAGTACACGTGCTATCAACGCTGGTCGAGTAACTACAGAAAATAAAGTAGCACCCGTCTCAATCTCCCTGAGGCACAAATCAAACTCTTCAACATCTACAAGCATGTCCCACTCACGTATAGCCACAGAACCTAATGACCCATGAGATTTCCTACTGAGCGCGTCTGCCACCACATTGGCCTTCCCTGGATGGTACTGCAAGTCGAAATCATAATCCTCCAACAACCCCATCCATTGTCATTGGCGCAAGTTCAGGTCCTTCTGCGAAAACAAGTATTTCAAGCTCTTGTGATCGGAGAAAACCTCGTAATGCTCACCATAAATATAGTGACGCCATGTCTTCAAGGCAAAGACCACGACTGCTAACTCCAAGTCATGCGTAAGATAGTTTCGCTCGTGCTTCTTCAGTTGTCGAGAACCGTAGGCTACAACCTTACCCGCCTGCATCAAAACACATCTGAGACAGTCATGTGATGCATAACAGTACACAGTATATCCCAAGCCTCGCATTGGAATGATCAACACTGGCGGACTAGTCAATCTCATCTTCAGCTCCTAGAAAGCTGACTCACAGGACTCACTCCAAATAAACACAACTTCCTTTCGCGTCAGACACGTCATCGGTGTAGCGAGTCTAGCAAAGTCATTCATGAACCGCCAGTAGTTGTCGGCTAAACCCAGAAAACTATGTCTCTCAAAGACACTCTTCGGTCGCTCCCAACCGGTCACAGCATCAGTCTTTGACGAATCCACTGATACCCCGTCTGCCGACACTATGTGTCCCAAAAATCTCACCTCAGTCATCCAGAACTCACACTTCTCAAACTTCGTGTATAAGCGGTGCTCTCTCAAAGTCTGTAGCATGATCTGCAAGTGATCCTCGTGTGCCTCTCTAGTGGGTGAATATATCAGGATATCATCCACAGACACCACCACAAAATTATCCAAATAAGGATGTAAGATCCGGTTCATCAAACCCATGAACGTAGTTGGTGCGTTTGTCAGGCCGAACGGCATAACTAGAAACTCATAGTAAGCATAGCGAGTCCTGAAAGCGGTCTTCTCTATGTCCTCGTCCCTAATCTTTAACTGGTGATATCTCAATCTCAAGTCAATCTTCGAGAAGTAGCTCGAATCCCTCAGTAGATCAAACAAGTCATCTATCCTCGGCATCGGATACTTGTTCTTCACTGTCACCTAGTTCAGCTTCTTGTAAACGATACACAGACGTAAAGATCCATCATTTTTCTTGGCGAAAAGAGCCAGAGCTCCCCACAGAGAAGTACTCGGACGTATGAACCCTCTGTCTAGCAACTCCTGTAACTGCACTTTGAGTTCACGCAAGTCAGCGGGTGCAAAGCGATAGGATGGTATAGATATGGGAGCAGCTCCGGGAACTAGATCAATAGAGAACTCTACCTCCCGGCTTGGTGGCAACTCACACAAATCATCGAAAAAGACATCAGGATAGTCGCACACCACCGGAGGTAACTCTCCTCAAACCCCAACTACCTCATCCAACATGAGGGCTGCAAAAAGAGAACCCAGGTTGCCTTGGTCCCACACAACACCTGGTATAGATCTCAAACCCTCGTCCCGATCTCCCACAAAACAAAAGCAATCTCCCGTCGGTGTATAAATCATCACCCTCCGTCGATCACAATCTATGAAGGAACGATAGGTAGTCAGCCAGTCCATCCCTAGGATGACATCAAGCGCGGTCATGTCTAGAATGATAAGGTCAAACTCTAAACAACGACTGGTAACCTCCCATATACAGGATCTACAAACAAGACTCAATGTCACATCCCCACTCACTGGGGTCTCCACGCACAAAGTACCCCCCAACCAATCCATTTCCAACCCCAAAGAAGTTGCAAAAGTAGATGATATAAATGAATGTGATGCTCTAGTGTCGATAAGAACACTGGTCTATGATCTGAAGACTAGAAGAGTACCTCTGATCACAGAGGTGGTAGCAGCAGCATCGGGCACGACTGGTGCTCTGGATGAATTAGGATCTGTAAGAACATATGACCTGGCCGGTTCGCTGCGGCTCTAAACGGCCGACTGTCTACCTGACTGCACTGATGCACCCCCTTCTGTGAATCTGGACGTCTGAGCTCTAGGTTGCTGGTACGTCTGTCGTCCCTGGCTAGATGGAACAGCTGGTGCTCCTGCTGTACTCTGAATGCTCCCTCCCTGAGGACAGTTCCTCTGGATGTGCCCAGTCTTCCCACACTCAAAACATATCGGTGGTCCTCTCTCTGGCGCCTGCGACTATGACTGTGCTTGAACAGGCGCTGCACTCTTGCACTCTGCTTCACAATGTCTTGGTCGCTGGCATCTATGACAAAGTGCCCTTTGATCCGACCGTCTCGTTGAAGCTATGGGAGGCGAGGAAGCAGAAGACCATGGAGGATACGACCCCACCGGATGAGAACTCGAACCAGATGTCCGTTGACGCTTGTCCTTGCGTCCCTGGGACTGTGCACGTCCCCCGTCTTGCTGACTCCTACTGTCTCTGTCCCTGCGCGTCTCAGACAAGGTGTCCTCCACCTTCATGGCCATCGGTACCAAATCAGTGTAGACCTGCATCTGAAATGCCGCCACTTTGTCCCTAATAGCAGGCCTTAAACCCCTCTCAAATCGGTTCACCTTGAACTCATCAGTAGGTATGATCTTCTGTGCAAATCGGGATAAGCTGGTAAACTCAGCCTCATACTCAACAACCGACATACTCCCCTGAGTCAGAAATAGGAAATCCTCTTTGTAGCGATCCCTCAGTGTCGCTGAAAAGTATTTCTCCAGAAATACCTTCGTGAATGCGTCCTAGGTGCCTGCCACTGTGGTCTTGGCAAACTTTCACCATTTATGAGCACTCCTTCTTAGCTGGAAGGCGGTACATATAACCCTCAGATCATCTTCCTTAATCTGAAGCAAATCAAGAATCCTGGTAACCAGTTCTAGCCACTCAGTGGCAACCGTGGGATTGAGATCCCCAGAAAAGGTAGGAGGGTCCAGACGGCGAAACTCACGCATCGCAACCGTCGCCCTCGGCTCGGGTACACTCTCCCTACCCCTAGTGGCCTCAGCCAGTTGTCGGATGGAGCCGACCATCTCACGCAACAGATCTCCCTCAGCAACAAGTTCTTGGGGTGCATTAGCATCCCAACATCTAGGACTGGAACGTCCCTTCGGCCAGAACCACTGCCACGGCCTCGACCTCGGCCTCGTCCTCCCCGCGTGGACATAACTCTATACGAAAGCAACATAACGGGGTAAGAATCCATTCAACATGTTATTGCTAACGTAAAAGACAGATAAGCATGCTAACACATAGCTACGTAATATCATGTCATCACATATCTCACATACCGAGGAGAACCAACAGAAAGACTTCCCACTCTGAACAACCTACTCAGATTTTTTGCTAGAAATCACGTCCGCGAAACGCGTCTGTAACATAGCTCCCAAGTATGTTAATCCAAACGCCCGATGGAAAGACTAATCAATCCTAAGGTCCAACCTCCATACCCACGTATACGCCACAAGCTATCATGCTATGTTAGGAAAATACTGTAACACATGCAATCAAGCACACATACGTCCTCACAAGGTGATGTACCCTCTCTCCCATGACTCATAGGTATTCGAACCCAGAGCTCTGATACCATGTTGTCACACCCCAAACATCCGGGTCCCGCGAAAGCCCACCAAAATACCTATTTATGAAAGTAAGGTTTTCATAAGAAATCAAAATGTACAACATTTGGATAAAAGCCCCATAACTCAACTCTCATAAACTGAAAAGATGCATTCTCATCCATGAATAAGTATATCGCCTCAAGGCGTACAAAACTAGTCTTCTGAAACAGGCATCACATGTAAAAGTACATGTATAAAACAGGAAAAACTACAGCAAGTCTTCCATCACCTCTGCACTAGGTCATCGCGTCATGATCACCTGAAAATATTTTCTAAAAAATCCCACATCGTGAGCGGAAGCCCAATAGAAAATAGACTATATAAAGCTGTAATACAGGTCATGCAATCGTATGGTGGGAGCTAACTCGACCATAGGGCCCAGAAGGTTTTCTATCTAAAAAATCATACGTTTTCCATCCTTAAAACTATGCATATCATCCTAACAGATATCATGCCACAGTTAAGGGAAAGCAGTAATAAAACAGTATTCTCCACTCGGACACACAACCGAGGAGATAAGATAGAATGAGATCCTATGTACTGACTCTGTCAACTCAAGACAAAGGCAACAACTATAGACTCCTATTCATTACCCTAGTCCTGAACCACTTAAGGCCTGCTAGGTAATGACAAGTTGTATACGATGTCACAACAACATACCCACTCAAGGGATAGCCTGCTTCTTTACGAATTTCTATGACCGATGGACGAAGCACTTCTTTACGGATTGCCACGATCGATGGACGAAGTTAACAAATACCACGTTTACGGGGATTAACCCGAGGGATCGTAGCGAACCCACTCTGCGCACGTTTTTAGACTTTCACCAAGGAGTAATGGAAACCCAACTCTAAACCACACACCCATTGTCACAGTATATCTATGGATAGCATTATAAAACCCAACACGCTAACAGATATACAACACATGTATATAAAAGGG
>JAULJZ010068129.1:2421-13201 GCA_032270985.1 Heliamphora pulchella | reverse complement strand
GGTCTGTCGACGAGGGTTTTATGGTTTGGTGGTGCGGCTTGGTGGTTTTTGGGCTGTCGACGACTGTTTTGTGGTCTGTCAACGAGGGTTTGGCGGTTTGGCGGTGCGACTTGGTGGTATTGAATTGTCAGCAACTGGTTTAGGGCTGTCGGTGGCTTTTGGGCTGTCGGCGACTGTGTTGGGGCTGTCAGCGACTGTTTTCGGGACTGGTTTGTTTGGTGAATGGTTTAATTAGGATTTTGGTAGTCCGGCGACTGGCGGTGAAAGGTTGGTGGCTGCTAGGGTTGTCAGAAGTTCAGTGGCTCTGATACCATCTTAACAGACATGATTAGATTGAATGAAGGCGTTAACTCTAATGGGGCACGCGCTAACTTATTTATAGATAAACGAGGACATACAATACTCTATGGTGTGGCCAACCACACCGAATAATAATTATAATAAAACTAACAGTTATATGCTCTATTATGTCAACTCTAGTACGCAATTATAGGTATCTAGTTAACCCAGTCTCCGGGCAATTAGGCATTTAGGCTAATCTCCTTGCCTCCAGGCAAATGGCCGTCAGGCTAGTCTTCGGGCAAGTAGGCCGTTGGGCCAATCTCCAGGCCTTTGGGCCAACCTCCTTACCTCCGGGCAAATAGCCGTCAGGCAAATAGGCCGTCGGGCCAATTTTCTAGCCTTCGGGCAAGTAGGCCTCAAGCTAACCTCCCCTGGACAAATAGGCCAAACCACAACTCACATTATCTCCAATATCAACATGGTTCTAGGCTGGGAGCAGGGCCTAGGCATCTCTCCACTTGGGAACAGAGGCGGCACGTGGTTTGGAGGCTAAAGTTCTAGGGTTCGTCAATGGAGTGGCCTCCAAGTAGTTTCATCTGACCGGTTATAGAGAGAGTGGCACCCGATCAAGACATAGAGCTCCCATAGGCTTAGGATCTAGCATTTAGCTGACTAAACCTGCAAACGGTATGATATATCGTATGATACTCCCTTAGCTTATTATACGGACCATTAGAGCCAGAAGGTCATATCTGCAGAACCATTGGCAAATAAAGCACCCGTCGTCCTTATTGATCTCGAAGATACGGGTATCCCCCCACATCACCTATAAATGAGTACATTCCAGTCTTCCAGAACATACCATCTCCAATCTTACCATCTCTCTACAACATACAACCTCTCAATTTCTCTGGTTGCTCTCCACTACCACCCTCTCTCTTTAAGGCTGCCCTAAGCTCCTCCTCCACCTCTGGCGTCCTCGAGCCACCGTAGTGCACTCCATCTTTTCAGATTTCATTACTCCGGTCCACGCGGAACCCCACGCCTACAATAATAAAGTTGTGATTTATCCTTGGTTGTTGGTTGCTTCAACTTTCCATCATAATGTTCTAATTACTTTTCATGTATTGAATAAATGATTGTAATAACAAAATGAATCTACTACTTCACTTGGTTTTATTTTTATAAATAATACAATACTAAAAATTATAAAAAATATTATTTTTTACAAACGCATCCTAATTGTATCCATATTCTATTTTTTTGAATTTTGTTGTATCGCCATATCCGTATTGTAACGTATCCGTATCCGTGCAACCTAGCTGGTGGAAGAATAAAAATGTTCAAAACGTAGCAAAAACAAAACAGGCTAATCATAAATATGGTAAATTGGTATGCGGAAAGTTTTGAAGATATAAACCTCAAGGAACAAAGCCAAGAAAACAAGGAGATATACTAAATTTAATGCTGTGATGATCTTTATGATAAGTTAGGAACAGAGGATGAGGAAAATAGAGCACACAACCTCCCTAAGTTGAGAGGGAGGATAACTAGAAATTTTAATCATATCAAATGCATCAACAATGAGGATACACCAGTAGGTGGACAGGTTAGTGAACAAAAATCAGATAAGAGCTTAGTTTTAGAATAAAGTATTAATCGTAGGGAGATTAGAGCGAGCAAGCTTTTCCCCATAACTAGAGTGAAAGATCATAAAAGGAGAAATTGATAAACATCTCAAAGTCTAACAATCTAACAACCGAGAGAGAAGCATTACCTCCAAGCAGCTATGGTCCAGAAATAAGCTCAAACTCATTCAAAAAAAAAAAAAAAGAGCTAAGTAGTCCAAGTATATCAATTTCTCGAAATAGCAGGAAATAATGTAGTACTTTTCTGTGGAAACAAATTTATAGAAGTATGTATTTAGTTATTTTATAATACTTGTTTTTGAGTTATTACTTTTGGTTGAGTGACAATAGTAGAAAATTTTAAAAGTACAGCATTCAAGTGATTTCTTGATAAATTATCATTAATAATATGTACTGATAGTGCTTTTCCCATCTTTTGGCTACTTTATTTATTTTTTAACACTCAAGAGATTCAACCATTGCTGGTTGCCTCCTAAAGAAAAAAATCCTGGCTCCACCACTGCTCAGAAGGGTAGCCAAAAAAGGTGGTAATCTTTATAATCATTTGTGTGTAAAATATCCATTTACTTACTTTCCTAATTAAATCGTAAGCAAGTTCAGCTTCTTGAAGCAGCATATCAGCACTAGGATTGCGGTAAAACATGAACTCACGTTCCCCATCACTTCTCAAAGTGACAAATGCTAAAGCAGTTCGGGCACCAGGGTCAAAGCGCATCCCTTCATTGTTAACATTATTCTCCTTTAAAATATCAGCCAGCATGTATCCAAACTCATCTTCTCCCACCTGTGCACAGAGCAGAAAACATGAATGATCTCAGCAGCACGGGAAACAAATGTTTTTCTTTTCCAATTTTCTCTATTAAAACTTAAAAGACAAGCAGTCTCAGAAAACCAATTTCAACACAGAATTTAGCTTGAAGCCTGTAGAAGTTTATAGATTCTGTTTCTCAATTATACAAAAACAGATTTCAATAAAATACAGTTTATACCAGTTAACAGCTTAAAGGTCTGCCTGGTGAACTGCATTTCAGATTCAGCTTTTAATCACCGAAGATTTTGAGAGGCCACCACAAACAAGTATGGCCTGGGCTGGTTTAGATAAGTGAATCTAAGAATACTCCCAATGAATCTCGCAAGTTGCATAAACACTAGACACTTAGCAGTACAGCTTAAACAAAGAATGAGTAAAAGAAAATGTAATAAAAAGTCAGATCAAGTAAGGTGATATATTCTATTTTAATCATTGTTGATGGACAGAACTTAATATTATTGAATTAGCTAAGTGGCTTTGTGCTATGAAGGTATATCAGACGCTAGAATTGACATACCACTATATCACTGCAGCTAATATGTATCTATGTGTATTCATATATGAAAATCCTTTTAGAGAGAAGTAAACCAACAATAGAGAAGGTATCAACAAGATCCTAGAGGTTGAGGAAGAAATACAATGAAATGGGAGTTAAAGATAATTAAGGAAAGACACATTTTGACTTTTTGTTCATCTAAAGTTATTACACTTGGTCAAGCTGAGGTGAAACAGGACTCCTGTAACCAACAAGTACTTGGCACAAAGGCTATATGAGTTATTATTAATTTTTCTTTACAAGTATAATGAGTTCCTATTTTATTTTGTTTAATTTTTGGTTGCCTGTGACCACCACTGAGATATACCGTTTATGAACAATTTAAAATATACTTTTTTAATAAGTAAATAAGGTTAGATTAAAAAAGGCATTAAGAGAATGCCACTCATGTACATGAGCTTCACAAAAGGAGGTTTAGTAGAAAAACCTCTACAAAATAGGGTCAACTCAAAGAACGGGACTCACTAAAATCTAATGTATCAATCAAAAATAAATTGTATTTCTCTTTCAAATAACTAGCTATACAAATTAATGAGGAGAGTACCACTCGACATATACAATGGAGACTGAACCCCATCAAAAGATCTTTTATTACATTCTGCCTAAATCAACCCATAAAACATAGGGGAGCCACGGGTTGTTAGAATTGTATGATTTACAATTCGATTCATATGATTCGATAGGAGTTTCAAACTACACAATACGATTCGTTACTTGGAATTGAAAGTCACATTGAAGCGTACAATTCACGATTCGATTAATCCATGTCACGATTCGATTCATACAATTCCTGCGATTCAGGTCAATCTTTTTTTTTTTTTTTGAAAAAATGCTTAAATTGATGCCGTTTAAGGCAATGATGATAACCCAATACATTTTTTCTTTTTCCCATCATAATACCCCTCTTTTAGGAAGGTATCGTGCACTCTTATCCACCCGTTAAAAAAGATTCAGTGTTCTTGTGTTTGGTCATCTGGATTTACTCATTGTTGTTGGTTTTGGATAATTTAATATATATCAGTCCTTTATGTTTTTTTTAGCCCTTAAACTTTAAGCTTTGAAATTCTAAATTCTTGACCTTGATGTGTGGAATTTATTTATAAATACATATATGTATGTATTGCCACATAAATGAGTTTATAATAATCTACAACTAAGTATACATATACAATTCATTCATAAAAAATACAATTGTACAACTATTGCTATCAATTAAAGAACAAACAAATTATGCACAACATAATGGTTTTATAATTATATACATATGTATAATTGTACATTATGGCCTTGTTTGGTTCGCCGGACAAGGGGTGGATTGAATTGAATAAAAAATATATGTAACCCACATGTTTAGATTTCGTCTCTTCGGACTCCTTATCCCGCGCTTGTATTACGGGACTAGGACTAATAATCCGATGAATATTCAATTACTAATACCCCATTCATGGTATTAATAATACCAAACCCCCATAGTATTATTAGTATCAAGCTCCAGATTATCTTTCCTCCTTATTTAACGGTTAAAAATAACTCTACAACTTTTATCCCATTTTTTATCCCACCCTAACAAAATATGAACCAAATTTCTCACTGTATATATAATCCATTCCATAATCCCCTGGTATTAAAAAAAACATGTGGTACCCACAGTATTACTTATCCTTTCTATTTTATCCAATCCCATCCAAAATACCAAACACGATATTATAAAATGAAGTAAATCTTACGATTCACGATTCGATATGATTCATGATACATTATTTTAGCAAAACAATTCACGAGAGCCACCCACCAATCCCTCCTCCTACACCATGACACTTTCCCTTCTCTCCACCCCCTAAAAACACAAGCTACCTCCTTAAATACCCAATCAATCTCCAAAAAGGAACCAAATGATCCCTATAAATCCCTATAAATCCCTCAAAAAGTCACAATGAATAAGGAGATGAGCAACAGACTAGAGATGAGCAACGAATTTTCCCGCTTTCTTACACAGGCAATGCCAGTTAGTGAGCACATGCCACCTCTGGATAACATTATCAAGAAGGAATAAAATAATATTGGAAATAATATATATTAGGAGGATTTCTTGGATATATTTGATTTTATTTCATTTTATTTCTTTCTTATATTATAGATTCTTCATTCTTTTGTAAATCTTCTCCACTAATATAAATAGATTGCAATCCTCCTTTGTAGGAAAGTCAAATTTACAGAATTCTTTTTGGTATCGGAGCCAAAATCCAAAAAAGAAAAAATCCCAAACCTTAGACCCGTCGCTATCCCCCTTTGCTGCCACAGATCCTTCATCACGAGCCTCGCCGGGACCTTAGCCTCCTGGTCGATGTCCCTCTTTGCCGCCAGTGTCCCTCCTTGCCGCCACTAGCCTCGTCGACCCTCTTTGCTCCGTCGACATTCTAATCTTTCTGGTTCTTCCTTGTCGCCGACACCCCTGCCCACGCTACCTCTCCCCTTTGGTTCGACCAACCCCAGTGTGCAACCCTAGCCTTGCCGCCTTCGGTTCGTAACACTTGTAACCCTAGTCGAGCAAACTCTAGCCGCCATTGCCTCCTTGGTTCGCTCCTCTCTTCACGTGCCTTTCTGGTTTGCGTAAACCCTAGTCACGCCATCAATGATTTGTCCATCCTCTGGTTCGTGTAGACCCTAGCCGACATCGCCTCCTTTTGCGTGCCTTCCTAGTTCACGCCTCCCCGGTTCGCAACCTTCCTGGCCCCTTTTGTGATCTTGGATCAAAATCTCTTGGTTTACCGATCACTTTGGGCTCTCTTTGATTTACTCGTGTGGTAAATCCATCCCCTTTGTTTGTCATATTTGCTTAGGGTTGCTAGTTTTTGTTCGGTAGCAGTTCTCTTGGGTTAGTTGATTCTCCGGTTTTCTATCTTTTCTTTGGTTGGTTCACATCGGCTTACTCGACAATATGGCCGAATCCAATGACAAAGCTGTTTCTAGGACATCTCCCTCGGTTTTTTCTCTTTCTCAACATGAATCGGCTCATCGTATTACTAGTGTATTATCGAATGGCAAAAATTTCGTACTTGGAGCCGATCTCTTCGTCTCTTTCTTGTCAGCATACATATCAGTTCTTGATGGATTTGAAACCTGAATTTGAGTCTCTCTGCATTCAAATTTTGAACACCTCACCTATGCTTTCTTTATATGAGGCCTTTGCTACTATTGATGGTGAGGAGCGTCGACGTCAATTACTCAAATTTGCTCTTCCCCCGCCTCTGCACCTCCAGTTATGCTTGATCAGATGGCTCTTGTTGCTAGTTTCAGATCTTGTGCCTCAACTGAAAAAGTTGTTTATTATCATTGTGGCGAAGTGGAACACATTAAGGCCCGTTGCTTCAAATTTAACCCCGAATTAAAGCAACACTTCGCTCGGAACCGTATCTCTGGTTCTAAATCCTCTCACACAACTGCCATTGCCAAGAATGTTGCCAATTCTGCACTTCCTGTCCCGCCCGATTTTAGTCGACTCCAAACTCAAATTGGTCAGCTTCAGGAGCACCTTGGCTCCCTCATTGCTTGAGCTCAGGACATCTTCACTCCCACTGCTACTTTTGGCTAAGGTATTCCCACTGCTTTACATGTTCGGTCTGACAAATCTACTTGAGTTCTAAATTCTAGAGCCAATGATCATATGACTGGTGAATTGTACTTATTTTCTACACCTGTCCTTTCAGCGAATAGTATTGTGTGTCTAGCTGACGGCTCCACCTCGACTATTCATCACAGGGGGTTGAATCGTTATCTCCTGACTACACCCGTTTAGGACAAGCAAATTTTCAATATTTAAGTTTGTTATTTCTATCATCTCAAAAAGCATGCAAAGACTATAAATTTCATTGTGTGGTGTGTAAACTTTCTAAACATACTCATACAATTTATATTTTCCGCATGCATTGTACGTCTGGTATTTTTAATCTTATTCATTCGGATGTATGAGGACCCTCCCCGGTTGCTGCTTTGTCTAGACATCGTTATTATGTGACTTTTACCGATCAATGTACCTAAGTCTTACGGGTTTATGGCTGTTCTTACCACGGTTTATCTCATTAACCGCACTTCTAGTCAAATTTTACATAGTTTGGCTCCTCTTTATGTTTTCTAGCTCGATCGTACTTTATTTCTTCTTCTCCCTAAAGTGTTTGGATGTACTTGTTTTGTTTAGAATTAAAATCCAACTCGTACTAAATTGGATAATAAATCTGGTTACATATATCTTTTTGGGCTATTCTGCTATGTCTAAATATTATCGTTGTTATGATGTCGTGTCTCGCCACATGTTTCACTCTCTTAATGTCACTTTCTGTGAGGATATTCCTTTTTATAGCCCTCTGTCCACTTTACAGGACTCTACCCCTTCTACTTCTATGGTGGACTTCTTTCTGAGTGCTCGTGCAGTTCTCATTTTTGACTCCCCTTTGGTGACAGAACCCACATCTCCCTCAGTACAAGGGCTTCCTACCCCTTTGCAGACGTACTCTCGCTGCCCTCGCTCTCAGCCTTCTTTGCCAGAGATCTCTTTAGACAGGTTCAGGTATTGTCTCTCATTTTCCTTGTTATCCTCCTCGTACTCGCAAACGCTATTCCTGTTATGGTTGGCTTAACAGTACTAACCATTATATTTTTCAATTTTTTTCTTATGATGGTCTTTCAGTTATCTACCCTACATTTCATGGAAAGATTGCTTCTATGCCAATTCCCTGGTCGGTGTCTAAAGCTCTCCAAAATTCAAAGTGGGTCACCGTCATGAAAACAGAGATGGATGTCTTAGAAACTAATTGTATTTGGGAAATTGTGCCTATACCGACTGGTGAGAAGATTGCGGGTGTAAGTGGGTCTTAAGTGTGAAATATTTAGCTAATAGTTCTGTCGATCGGTTTAAGGCTCATCTCATAGCTAAAGGCTTTACCCAGGTTTCTTATAAAGATTTTGAGGTTACTTTTGCCCCTGTTGCAAAATTGACATATGTTTGTCTTCTTGTATCCTTAGCCGCTTCTCATTGTTGATCTCTTCATCAATTGGATGTCAAGAATACCTTTCTTCACAGTAACTTACTTGAAACCATCTATGTGGATCCTCCGCCGAGTTTTTGGGCTGAGAGGGAGTATTCTGGGAAGGCATGTCGCCTCCGTAAGTCTCTTTATGGATTGAAATAGTCACCCAGGGCATGGTTTAGTCGGTTCGGTAATGTTATCTTGTTTATGGACTTTACCTAATATCACTCTAACCGGACATGTTTTATTCGTAAATGCCCTGATGGTCACTGTATCATTTTATTAGTATATGTTGATGACATTATTCTTACTTGAGATGATACATCAGGCATTGCTCAGGTAAAGCAGGTCCCCGATAGAGTTTTTGATATTAAAGATTTGGGCCCCCTCAAGTACTTTCTTAGTATTGAGGTTGCCCGTTCTCATCGTGGAATACCTCTTTCATAGAGAAAGTATACTCTTGATCTCCTTTAAGACATTAGCATATTAGGGTGTAGATCGACATCTACTCCAAAAGATCCGAATGAAAGCTTTCCATTGAATCTAGAAAGTTATTTCCTAATCCATCTATGTATCAATGTCTGGCTGGCCGACTGATTTACCTCGCTAATACTAGACCAGACTTGACTTTTGCAATAAGTGTAGTTAGTTAGTTTATACATGCCCCTTGTAAGGCTCATCTGGATGCAGTCTTTCATATCTTGAGGTACCTCAAGACCTGCCCCGATCTTGGTTTATTTTTTTCTGCTGGTACTCAATCTGGATTTTCATGTTTTACTGATGCATATTATGTTGGCTGTAAAATTGACTGACGCTTTACATCTGATTTATGTACTTTTTATAGTCATTATCTTATGTCATGGGAAAGTAAAAAAGGTAGTTATCTCATGATCTTCAGCTGAAGTAGAGCATCGAGTTATGGCACAGGACACTTGTGAAATACTTTGGCTTCGATCTATTCTTGCTAAGCTGGGCTTTGAGGAAAATAGATCATCTATATTATTTTGTGAGAACCTATGAAGCACAAATACGGACACGAATACAGACACAGATACGGACACAGCAATTTCAAAAAAATTAGGACACAGACACAGTTAAGATACGACAAAAAATATATTTTTATTTATAAACTTACCCTATGTTCATAAATAAAACATTAAAAAACAACCTCAAAAAAAAAGGTAACGAAAAGACCAAAAGGGTAAAGAAAAAAACAAAAAATGATTAAAAAGGTAAAGAAAAAAACTAAAATGGTAAAGAGAAAAATCAAGAAACAACTAAATAGGCCATTGTTGTCGAATCATTCAAAGACTCGAAGGAAGCAAAAACCATAAAATAAAAAGAAAGGAGAGAAGAAGAGAGAGAACAAGACGCAGACGAGTAGAACAAAAAATAGAGAGAGAAGCCGCCAAAAAATAAAAGGAAGAAAAAGAGAGTGCTTACTTAGAAGGCAATTGAAGGTCGTTAGTGATTGTTGCTGGTGAGATTGAGGTCATTGGTGGTCGTCGAGCTCACTGGTGAATGTCGCGGTGGGTAGCAAAGAGGAGAGACCGAGTATTTTTTTCAAACTATGCATTAAGGCTCTTAGAGTTTTTTATTTTATCATAGGGTTTGGCATGCTCGAAATTGGATATGCATGTCCCTTGCGTGTCCCTCAGCGTGTCCAGCTATATTTTTTTTTATAGAAAATAGGATAAGCCATATGGCGTGTCCGACACGTGTCTTGGCATGCCCCCGACGTGTCCGTGTGTCCGGTGTGTTCGGCATGTCCGACATGGCTATGACACTTATTCTGACGTGTCCGTGCTTCATAGGTGACAACAAGTCTTCCATTATATTTGCTTTAGATTTAGTCCTTTATGAACAGACTAAATATATAAATGTGGATATTCATTTTATTCGAGAAAAAGTTTGAGCACGTATTGTGACCCCGTCTTTTGTCTTTTCATCTAATTAGACTGCAAATATATTCACTAAGCAAACGGGACCATCTCAGCTCAATTCTTCAATCTTCAAGCTGGATTTAATTGATATTTTTGTCTCAACTTGATGGAGAGTATTAAAAACAACATCTATCAGAAAATTAGGATTTCATTGATACCTTCGATTTTATTTCATTTGATTTCTTTCCTATATTATAGATTCTTCATTTCACTGTAAATCTTTTCCACTAACATAAATAAATGGCGATCCCTCTTTGTTGATAAGCCAAATTTACAGAATTCTTTAAATAATACTACTGCTTTCTCAAATTTTGCATGGCATGAACAACAAAAGACAAAAAATAACATATTCCAAATACTACCTTCCCTATGAAAGCAGACGAACCTCCAAGACGAGCAATACCAACAGCAACATTAGCAGGTGCCCCTCCGGGAGCTTTTTGGAATGCAGGTGCATTGGCCAATGAGAGCCCACTTATGGTTGGAACAAAATCGATTAGCATCTCCCCAAAGCA
>JAULJZ010068118.1:0-13201 GCA_032270985.1 Heliamphora pulchella | reverse complement strand
CTCAAGACTTTCTCCTTTTAGCTGCCTGTTTCTCCTCTTCTTTACCCTTCTTCTCCCTGTCTTGTGTTAGCCATGTCCTGTACTCAACAGAAAGATCAAAACACTGCAACTCATGCATCTCCATCAATGAGCGAGATAGCCGGGCGTCCTGATATGATGATAGAAACGGAGCCCGTAGTATGGATGAGAACAGATGGCCTCGAATGCTGGGGAAGATGATCTGATTGCGACCGAACTGTCGCATGATCCGATGGGGGTAATAGAAGGTAGTCTGACACAGACCAATCAGCAGAACACTAGGGTGATCCATAGTGGTCAGAGTTATAGCAGGAATACGCAACCAGGGGCACTTCCAGGTAATGTCTGGGCCAGTCAGAGAAGAAAGATACTATCGCCAAGATGCCTCGGTGTCACATATCTATTAACGCGAGCGGTAAAGGAAAGCAGCAGCATTGTACCTATCAGTGGGAGGTTTCTGTACAAGATTTACCTTCTCCACCATCCAGATCTGTAGCAAGAATTAGAACAGTGAGAGAAAAGCTTTGCGGTATAACAGTGAACTTGAGACAGAGAAAGATGTTGAGCTTACCTGAAGAAGTAACGAGCTGCCAGCAAAGGTGGTAGTCTCACCACAATGAAAAGCGTCTAAGCCCAGTAGTGTCTCGGCTAAAACAAGCGGCACGAAATCCCTCCCCATCCACATCTGTCCTGTAATGTCAACCAAAGTGCAACTAACTCGCCTGTCAGAAGGGGTAAGAAGATACTGGGATAGAAAGCAGAAGCAAAGTGCGTAGCGTTGCCATAGCTAAAAGCCAAGGTCACCAAGGTTGCTGGTGGGACCGAATCTGTCAATGATCCAGGGAATGTCAAGGCAGTCACTCGAGATCAGAAGAGAAGCCTCCATCTTAGACAGACCGCAGAGTTGCATCACCTGTTGTTGAGTCGAGAAAAAGGGGGTGGGAACAATAATGGAACTCCGTGGAGTCAAGTCCAGGATAGCAGCAAATTCCTCTACAGTGGGGTAGAGTTCTTCAAGGCCAAACTGAAAGACGTGAGACTGCGGATCCCACAGTTGATTAGCAGCTGACAATAAGGAACTGTTAATCTCCACGGCCCTCTGTGAGAAAAGGGCAATCAAGCCAAATAGGGAGAAGTTCAAACGTTCAATGTGGGAAAGTGCTTCAATCCATAGAGAAAGAGGAGAAGCCATCTGAGTCGAAATGACAGCAAATGGGGCCTCCAGGGCTGTATTTATAAGGTTAAAAGGGCAAAAAATTGAAATTTTTGCAGAAGGCCCATTAAAAGTGGCGACTGCCAACTCCAAAAAGCATAGTACGGTGACATCATTCCTTTGACCAGGCGACCGCCATGTCGAAACAGGTGACCGCCAGGTTATCATTTTGGGAAAGTGATGACCGCCACGTTTGAACATGGCGGGTGTGGGTCAGTTTGCAGCTTATGCAATCTGTATTAGTTGTGGCATTTGAACTAAGCATCCAAGGCAGTTTGAGTAGAAAATGAAGGAAAATCATGCAAATAGATGAACAGATGAAGTAATAAATGGCACCCAGGCCTGAAATACATCAAAAATAGATCAAATATGTCAAAATAAAAAAAATTGGGGCACTCAGGCCCAACAAACAGCAAAATTGGGACACGCAGGCCCATTGATCAAATAAGTATATGAAAAATAAGTAAAATTGGGGAAGGGGAAGCTCTCTCTCTCATGTGTGCCTCGAGTGGACTCGATGGGAGGGGCCGGCCTCCTCCGAGTTGTCGTCCACAAAGAGTCTGTCGAAGTCATCACCGTCATCACTACCAGAGGAAGAGACAGCTCTGGATTGGCTCCGAGCAAACGAAACTGACCCTCTAGAACGAGCCCTAGAAGATACCCGGGATCCACAGCCTCAAATGGGAGCTGGGGCCGGAACAGGAGGCCTAACCGGAGCCTGCGGCGATATAATGCCTGTGGCTGGAACTAAAGGCTGCCAGGAAGAAGGGTACAACTCAAAACAGAATAATAATAAAGAGTGAAGAAGAAACCAAAAAAGACATGCAAACTACTTACAATAGCCATAGGCGTGAAAGCAACACCGGCTGCTCGCATCGAGGCATCCATCTACTGGACTAGAGCCCTAAAGCCAATAACCATCAGCATAGTACGGTCTAGCCAAGCCTGATCAATCTGCAAAGAAGAGACCAGTTCAAGAGAAATGAACAAATAAAAGAATAAGTAGCAGAAGAAAAGTAAAAGACGAACCTGGCCGATATCAGCCCTGAACTCTGATGACGGTGGAACAGGAACCGGCAGAGGGAATGGGAAGCCGTATACCATGGTCTGGACATCCCACGGGATCTCTAGACCCCTCATCCCCCTTGCACCTCCAGCAGCTGCATCATCTCCACCAGCAGCTCCAACAGCAGTAGCTCCCGCTCCGGCACCGGCAGCTGCACCAACACCAGCTCCCTCATCCTCTGGTTCTCGCCTCCTCCTGCCACCAGCCAGGCCGGGTCCTAGTGGTCCCATCAGATGAGCCCGGACCCAGGCCATATAATTTCCCTCTGCTACGAGCAGCTCCATAGCTGGGGTCCCCACTGTTTTTAGAAGAAGGTCGACCCGGCTCAGATGATCGGTCCGATGCATGTAGGTTGGAGGAACCACTGGTATACATAAATGATCCAGGCCAAGCGACTGGCGGACCACCCGCTCTCCTAGATAGTACTCCCTACCAAATGGACCCTTCAGTAGGATTCGCTTGGAAGCGATATCCCGGCTGCACATCAGATCTGTGCTAGTCCGATCCTCCACGTCCCTCTAGACATCCCAATGAACCTGCAACAGTTCAAGTACAATGCAAAGAATAGTAAGCCATACAGTGTGATGAACAGTGTGCAGTATTCAGTGCCCCAGTGCAGTGTAGTGCAGTGAACAGAATGAAGAACAGTGTGGTGCAGCGCAATGAACAGTGCAGTAGCAGTATAATGCAAAAAGCAGTGTACAGAATAGTAAGCAAAGATACCCAGAATCGATCAAGGTCCTTCCCTTCGGCTTTCTTCTCCTACAGCCCTCAGGACCACCGGGCTGCTCGGGGAATAACCAGAGGGTCTGCAGATGAGTTCGTCGGGACATGAAGCCCGAGGAACTCATAGGTCCATAACTACAAAGAAGTAGATGTCAACAAGCAGATAATGGGTAAACAGAGATAAATAAAAATGCGCAGAAATTAAATCATACCCCCCGGACCCTCCAGTATCCCCCAATGTTGAGCACCTGAGGGAATCGGGTTAGTGTCCGCATAAAGTTGTAGAGGGTGGCGAGAGCAGCTCCTCCCCAGTCGTAACTGGCAACCCGGTCAAGTTGAGCAAGACCGCCCAAGTAATGAAAATGGACGGTATTCTCCTTATTCGAGAATAACGAGGTACCGAACATATATATAAGAAAACCCCAGGCGACCCACTCAAAGTGGCGGGGCTCGGTGCAGATGAAGTGTCTGAATCTCTTGAAGAACCACGTAAAACTAACGCGGTCTCTATCCATCTGGACAGGAACAACTCCGAGAAAATATGTTAGTGCATCAGTAGAGCTAGCAATTGCCGGGTCAAACGGAATAGGGGCTCCTCCGACCCGAATGCTGGGGATCAACGCAAAATTCAGAGGCGTCAGAGTAGTCTCGAAAGTGGTGAAATGAAAAGTGTTGGTGGTATCCCACTACCGCTCGGCCAGGGCTGTTAGCTAGACCCGGTCATTGCTCGTTCTACCCAACAGGGGCATGAAGCGAGCAAAGGCAGAGGTATCAATGTAAGCCCGACTGGGAGCAGGGAGGGCATCATACCATTCTAACACCTCCCCGGAGGCTGAACCCCTGAAACCTCGGACGTAGTGACCAGCCTGTAAAGAGAAGACAAATGGAAGACATATAAAGAGCAGATCGAATAGATACAATATGCAGTAGAAATGCAAAAGCAATAAAAACCCTAGGTTCGTGACAACCCTTCGATTCTTTCAAGCCCTAAAAAACTAGACATCCTAACCCTAGGTTCGTGTGTAGGTGACAGTCTTTCGATTTTTGCACATCCTGGTGCGCTAGGCAAATCTTTATCTTCTTGCATTAAATATTCTCTAAATAATAATAATAATAATAATAAAATAATAATAATAAAAAAAGCCCCAAGATTTCTCAAAATTTTTAACATTTTCTTAAAATTTTTCTTAATTTTCTAGGATTTTCGTAAAATTTTCCTCAAATTTCCAAGAATTTTGAAAATTTTCCAGAAAATTTCCAAGATTTTCCAGATTTTCTATTTTTCCTAAATTTTCTAAAATTTTCAAAAAAATTCCCTATGATTTTTCAAAACTTTTCCTTAAATTTCTAGGATTTCCCAAAAATTTTCAAGATTTTCTAAAAATTTGCTCGATTTTCTAGGATTTTTGGAAAGTTTTCCAAATTTTTCAAATTTCCTAAAACTTATCCTAAATTTTATAAATACTTCCCATGATTTTTTAAAAATTTTCTAGATTCTCTAGATTTCTTAAAAGTTTTACCTTAATTTTCTAGAATGTTTGAAAATTTTCCCCTAAATTTTTTAGAACTTTTGAAAAATTTTATAAGGTTGTCAGCATCTCTTAAATTTCTTTATCCTAACTTTTAGAAATTTTTGACAAAAATTTTAGGATTTTTAATAAAAAATTATCCCCTTAGTTTTCATACCCAAAAAATAAAAAATAAAAAATAAAAAAACAAAAATCACCACTAGATTTGTGTTTTTCCTCCATTGCATGGGTACCCAAACTAAGTTCAAAATTCCAATCATCATTCATATCATCATCATCATTATATCACAACACATTATCATATCATCTGAGGGGATCCTAGGTATGTGTCTATGTTTGTCATACCATACAACATACTTTGGTATTTAAATAGCAAGTTTGAAAAACCTACCGATGGGTGCTGGCGAGACATATGGTGGTCAGGCTTCCGTAGAAGAACATCAGTGGCAACTGCATCAGCGGGAGGCTCATAGCGACTCATCTCGTGTGGAACCACGTGATGAGGTACTGGCACGAAGTGTGCGGGTCGAAGGGCACCGAATGACCGTCTCCAGGGTCGGGATCCAAAAAATCAGCCATAACGGCCTCAGCAGCAGCGTCTGCAGCTGCCTGCGCCGCAGCAGCTGCTCGTGTCTCCTCAGCAACACGGCGGGAGGCACGCTCCACCTCGAGCACCAGAGCATCCATTGCAGCAGCGGGCTGTGCAAGAGTAACTCCGCTGGCGGGAAGGACACCCATAGAAGAGTTATCAGCAGTAGAGGGGCCTTGTCGCGCCCCCAAGTCATCTTCCCCATGGCCTTGGCCCGCCATGAAGAAGAATGGGATCACGAGCAGCAGAGTAAACATTGTGAAGCTAAAAGAGTAGGAGGAAGCTAAAAGAGACAAGAGAGAAGGTTGAGAGCACCTAAGTCTAGAGAGAGAGTAAGAAAGGTGCGAATGAGCCTTTTCCGCGCGCCTGGGAGGCTTTATGCACGTCTCAAGTTGGCGGTCGCCATGTCCCATGCGAGCTACCGCCAGGTTTGCCAAGAGTCACATGGCGACCGCCCAGTCGTAAGGATTTAGAATTGGCGACCGCCATGTCAGACGGATTTGGTCTCGGCGGCTGCCAGGTTGTTAACGATCACTTCATGTCTCGAGCGTCGCACCCAATTTTGACGATCATCATGGGGTTTTAGGGGGCTGTTTGGGTGCTGATTATGTTTACTATGATTTTTGAATTTTCCTTAAAATAAAATAACAATAATAAAAAAAACTTTATAATTTCAAATGTTTCTTAAAAAATGTTTCAAGAAAATTTTTTTTAGCAAAAAAATTACTTTAAACAAAATAATAAGTTCTCTTAAAAATAACTCTCGCGAGTGTTCTTTACAAAAATAATTCTATAATCTCGAGTGTTTCTTAAAAATATTTCTAGAAAGTTTTATGTGTTTTGAAATAATTCAAAAAATAATTTTGTGTGTTTTAAACCCTTATCTTTTTAAGATGTTTTCTCCTTCCGATAAATCTAGTTTTAAGCCATAACTTGGCTTTTAACTCGCGTCCCGTTCCGAACTTTTAGGTCCTAACTCGAACTATTAATTCGTGGTTATCCTTCCTGATAAATTTAATTTTAAGCCGCAACTTGGCTTTTAATTATTTTATCCCACGCTTTGAATTTTTAGGTCTTAACTCGACCGATTAATTTGAAGTCCGACTCGTCGGTCCTTCTCACGACCCTAAACTGACTCGTCGGTCCTCCTCATGACCCTAAACTGACTTATCGGTCCTTCTCACGACCCTAAACTGACTCGTCGGTCCTCCTCATGACCCTAAATTGACTCGTCCGTTCTCCTCACGACCTTAAACTGACTCGTCGGTCCTCCTCACGATCCTAAACTGACTCATCGGTTCTCCTCATGACCCTAAACTGACATATCGATCCTCTTTACGACCCTAAACTGACTTATCGGTCCTCTTCATGACCCTAAACTGACTCGTCGGTCCTCCTTGCGACCCTAAACTGACTTATCGGTCCTCCTCACGACCCTAAACTGACTCGTTGGTCCTCCTCATGACCCTAAATTGACTCGTCCGTTCTCCTCACGACCCTAAACTGACTCGTCGGTCCTCCTCGCGACCCTAAATTGACTCGTCGGTCCTCCTTATGACTCTACACTGACTCGGTCTTCCTCATGACCCTAAACTAACTCGGTCCTCTTCATGACCTTAAACTGACTCATCGGTCCTCCTCATGACCCTAAACGGACTCGGTCCTCCTTATGACCTTAAACTGACTTATCGGTCCTTTCATGACCTAAAATTGATCGATATCTTTCTTGTATTATACATGTTTGCATTACACTATACTTGTCATGCATCATATTTCTTATCTTACATCCTTGCATTTTGCCCCATGAACTACGTTTTGGTCTGATCCCTAGTAAAAAGGGGTACGTAGGCAGCTCGACGAAAATTTGAGTGCGACCAACAACATATGCATGCTTGTGTGTTTGTGGCCTAAGATTGACGGCTTGGTCAAATAGTTGTTGTCTCTGGGTCTTTGATATAACCTGCATCATGCGTTGCTACGCAAGTTATATCAAAGAGAGGCAACAGTAGACACCCTAATTTGACCCCGCCAATCATAGGTGAATCCTATGATGAAAACATGTGGAATAGTGCCTCGGTACAATTCTCGGGAAGTGATCCAAGCTCGGTATTTAAACCCGAAACCTTCAAACCAATGAAATTTTGACGAACCATCGAAACTTGCTGCCCAAGTAAGGCGACCGCCAACTTCCATCACAGCGACCGCCATAGAACTTTGTACAAACCCTAGCCAAAAGGGGCGACCGGCAACTCCCATAATGGCGACCACCAACTTCCTTCATAGCGACCGCCATAGAACTTTGTGGAACCTTTCAAAAACATGGCGACCGCCAACTCCAAATGGCCTGACATGTCCTTTAAACGTGGTAACATCTCATTGGCTGATAAACTCTATAAATACCGTACCCTTGGTACGTTTTTCAAAAAAAGATTGGAGTATGAGGTTTTGAGAGAGAAGCTCTACCGAGTTGTCAAGATATTCCGAGCCCCGACGCCGAAATCCTGCCGAGATATCGAGTCCCAACCCTCTGACACCTACATTAGAGCCTTGCTTGGATCACCACTCGAGGATCGACCCATTGAAGAACTTTCCACAACTTGAGGATTTCTCGGTAATATAGGTATCCCGCTTAGATCCCCGATCTTTCTAAACTATACTTTCTCTCTTTTGGAGAGATCGGGTTAATTTTCTTTTTCAATTTGCATATTTTCTTTACTTATGTAGTTCACATTGTTTATTGCTTAATTTACTTTGTTGAATTTAGTCTTTTAAATTAATCATTTATTCCACACATCCATACTAAGCACATTGTCTTTAATCCATTCATTAGTGCTAACATATTTTGACAATTTCAACTCAATAATGTTGTTAATTGTTATAGTAATGCACCTATATTTATGTGAATATAGTAATTAATACTACATTTCACATATAAATTGAATAGTTGTAATTAATCCCTCTGTCTTTTTAGCATCAATTATTTTCTTTTTCTTTTTCTTTTAATATAGTAATTTTTCTTTCATTTATTAGCTATTAGTTTCTTTCGTCTATCTAGCACTAGTTTAATTTTTCTTACTAACACTTACTTTCATTTTCTTTTCTTTTCTTATAATAATGGCTCCAATTTCCTTTTAATGTATTATTTTCTTTTCTTATAATATTAGTTTAGTACTCTTTTAATTATTTTATTTTCTTCTCTTTTTTTTTTTTTTTTTTATAGTAATGTAATTTTCTTTTCTAAGCATTTCATTTCCTCTTTGTTTTTTTTATTATTAGCTTTAATTCTCTTATTATGTCCCATTTGGCACTCGTTCTCTTTTAATGTTAGTATTTGCTTTTCTCTTAAGCTCTATTTTATTTTCTTTGTATATCTTTATTTTCTTATAACTTTATGTTATCTTTCTTTTTCTCTTACTAAACTTAAAAAACCACAAAAGTCTTTTAAACTAATCTTTAAAGGTTAATATAATTTTTTAAATTTTTATTTTCTTTTCATTTATTTTCTTTGTCTGGTTAATATAAGTTTTCTTTTACAAAGCCCTTTTCTTTTATAAAACCTCTATTTTAAATTTCTTTGTTAAGTAAACTTTCCTTTAGTTTATAATTTTCTCTTTTGTATATCTCTTATATTGCATTTCTCATTTCTTTTATTAATTCACCATGTTAATGTTATGCATGTTTTGGTTATTTTCTTTAAGTGCATGTTTAGAATAGTTTAGCTTATTTTCGTAGCAAATTCATGTTTTGATAATTTTAGCAACTCATCATGTTTGTTCTTTTAAGCAAATAATGCTAATTTATATTGTTTAGACAATATTGCATATGGTATATTTCATGTATCTTTTAGTTAGAAATTGCATGCCTTAGAACTTAGGATTTTTCTTTTAATATTTGTTTTAATTTGGAGTGCTATGTACATATTCTATGTATTTTTCATATCTGATTTTGAATGTTCCCTCCCTACCTCCAACTTTCTTTATTTGCATGCATTTGAAAATTTCTATTAAAGAATCAATGATGATTAGTAGAGGCCAACATCATGGTTGGGTGAACGAGGTGCCTAAAACCTTACTCGATTCGTACCTTAGCCCCCGAACCCTCTTTCTTTGGTTAACGTTTTTGTGAGACCCGGACCCGTCTCTTTTTGAGACTTACATGTATAGATGATGTGTTTTGCATATATATGTCTGCGGTGTATGATTTACTCGTTTTGATGCATATTTATATTTATCTGAGCATGCGGGGTTGGTTCCTGGGGTTGTAGGGAGTTGCCGTACGAATTTCGAAAGTTAAAAATAAAAATATTTTGGAGGCCTATAAATATCGAAACTTAGATATTTTCTAAAAAGATATTTTGAAAACTTAACTCCTAAGTTTCCTCCAAATTCTCTCTGCCTTCTCTCTAACTTATCGGGGGCGCGGGGATTGGTTTTTGATAAACCAACTGCTGATCCTTGGTATCGGCATCGAGGGCTTCGCATCCATCCTGTCAGAATTTGATTCCGGCGAAACTCAATTTTGCACGTGGATCAAGACGTCGAGTTTTTGACCCAACGAGGTAAGATTTTAGATTCTACTGTTGCATAAGGGATATATATGTAATCTTATGATGTTTTACCATTTAAAAATGCATGAAAAGAGGATTTGTGTTTTATATCTAGTTTTGGGTTAAAATCATTTTTCGGCATTCGGGTGGATGAAACCGTGTTTTGAGGGTTTCTTTTGTGGCTTTATGGTGAGCTTGGGCTTACATATCCTTGTGGGTATCATATACAGGAGTTTGGAGGTTTGATTGAGGTTTTGAAGCAAAAAAACCAGAGAACCCGTAGCCAAAAACATTTTCTGGGCTGGTTCAGTCGACTGAACCCATAAGTTCAGTCGACTGGATCATCTTTTGGTGAGTTCAGTCGACTGAACATGGGGGGTCAGTCGACTGAAGTTCTTTCTATTTTGGTTCCCTTTTCCAGTGCCTATTTCAGTCGACTGGGGGCTTAGGCCAGTCGACTGAACTCCTGTGAGGGCTGAGGGTGTTGTTTTGGTAGTTCGGTGGTTGGGTTTTTGGCTTCCCTCACTTTCCCGGATGGTTATAAAGGCGATAGATTTGTGGAATCTCGCTTTGTGGGGATTAATTTTCAAATGGTTGGTTTGGAAAAGGAGTGTTTATGAAAACTTTTGAAAACGTGTTTATTGAAGGTTTGGAGCTAACCCGTGGGGTTGAGTCTCAACTTCTAAAACGTTTTGATAAAATTTGTGTTTACATGTTTTGGTTTGATCTCCGTGGTTCATGGATTGGATCTCATATATATACACGTGTTATATATCTGTTTTGTGGGTTGGTTTCAAAATGTTATCCATAAATGTACCGGGACAATGGGTTTATGAGTGGGCTTCTATTGCTCCTTGGAGAAAGTCCAGAAACGTGCGCAGCGTAGGTACCTACGGTCCTCTGGGTTAGTCCCCATAAACGAGGTGGTTGGGTGCTTAGTACCCTCGGGCTGTGGTCCCGTAAACTAAGTGGTTATTAGGTGCTTAGTACCTTCGAAAGTAGTCCCGTAAACTAAGTGGTTACATTGTCGTAGCTTCGTGTAGAACTTATCATTATCTAGCTGATCTTTAGAGGTTCAGGATTAGGATAATGGGCAGGAGTCTATAGCAGTTACCTTGTCTTGTATGGCAGAGTCGGTACATAGGATCTCATTTATCTTATCTCCTCGGTTGATTGTTGTCCCGAGTGGAGAATGTTGTTTTACTATTTTTCCTTAACTGTGGCATGATAACTCTCAAGTTTATATGCATAGTTTCAAGGATGAAAATGATAGTTTTCAGATGGAAAACTGGTGATTTTTGTGAGAAAACTGTGTTGGCTTTTGTGGTTGAGCTAGCTCTCACCATATGATTGCATATCCTGCTTTACAGCTTTATAGTATGTTCCTATTGAGATTTGGCTCACGTGGTGGATTTTTTTAAAAACTTTTTCAGGTGGACGTGAGGAGATGACCTAGATGCCCGTTGAGACGGAAGACTAGATGTAGTTTTCTTCTGTTCTGAACATGTACCCTTGACATGTGATGCCTGCTTCAGAAGGCGGGTTTTTTACCCTTTTTTGGCGATATACTTATTCATGTATGAGAATGCATGTTTACAATTTTATGAGAGTTCAACTGTGGGAATTTTCTTCAGATGTTATATTTGATTTCCAACTGTAAAACCTATTTTCTTAAATGGGTGTTTGGGTGGGCTTTCGCGTGACCCGGATGTTTGGGGCGTGACAACTTGGTATTAGAGCTCTGGGCTCGAATACCTATGAGCCATGAAAAAGAAGGTACATCACCTTGTGAGGATGTATGTGTGCTTGATTGCATGTGTTACAGCGTTTTCCTAACATAGCATGATAGCTTGTAATATATACGTGGGTATGGAGGTTGGACCTTAGGGTTGATTAGTCATGCCTTAGGGCGTTTGGATTAGCAGAATTGGGAGCCATGTTAGAGATGCGTTTTGCGGAAGTGATTTCTAGCAGGGAGTCTGAGTAGGTTATCCAAATGGACGAGTCCATCTTGTCGGTTCTCCTCGGTATGTGAGATGTGATGACATGATATTACGTGGCTATGTGTTAGCATGCTTATCTATCTTTTACGTTAGTAATAACATGTTGTATGGATTCTGATCCTGTTATGTTGCTTTTGTATAGAGTTATGTCCACGCGGGGAGGACGAGGCCGTGGCCGTGGTTCTGGCCGAAGGGACGTTCCAGTCCCAGATATTGGGGATGCTAATGTACCCCAAGGACCTGTTGCTGAGAGAGATCTGTTGCGTGAGATGGTCGGCTCCATTCGACAACTGGCTGAGGCCATTAGGGGTAGGGAGAGTGCACCCGAGCCGAGGGCTACAGTTGCGATGCATGAGTTCTGCCGCCTAGACCCTCCTACCTTTTCTGAGGATCCCAATCCCACGGTTGCCACAGAGTGGCTAGAGCTAGTTACCAGGATCCTTGACTCGCTTCAGATTGAGGAAGATGATTTGAGAGTTATATGTGCCGCCTTTTAGCTGAGAGGGAGTGCTCACATGTGGTGGAAGTTTGCCAAGACCACAGTGGCAGGCACTTGGGATACGTTCACGAAGGTATTTCTGGAGAAATACTTTCCAGCGACTCTGAGTGATCGTTACAGAGAGGACTTTCCGCTTCTGACGCAGGGGACGATGACAGTATTTGAGTATGAGGCTGAGTTTACTAGCCTATCCAGATTTGAACAGGAGATTGTGCCTACTGATGAGTTCCGTACGAAACGGTTCGAGAAGGGTTTGAGGCCCGCTATCTGAGACAGAGTGGCAGCGTTCAGGATGCAGGTCTTTACAGAGCTGGTGGAGACTGCTATGAAAGTGGAGGATACTCTGAACGAGACGCGCAGAGACCTGGACAGTATGGGTCAGTCAGATGGGGGACGCATGCAGTTCCAGGGACGCAGGGACAAGCGTCGACGGACATCTGGTCCGAGTTCACATCCAGTGGGGTCGTATCCGGCCTAGTCTTCTGCATCCACGCCTCCCGTAGCCTCAACGGGACGGTCAGATCAGAGGGCGCTTTGTCATAGATGCCAGCAGCCAGGACACCGCGTAGCAGAGTGCCGTAGTCCCATGCCTGTTCAGGCACAGTCGCAGTCGCAGGTTCAGGGAAGGGGACCAGTGGTTTGTTTTGAGTGTGGGTAGTTTGGGCACATCTGGAGGAACTGTCCTCAGGGTGGGAGCATTCAGAGCACAGCAGGAGCACCATCAGTTCCATCAGGCTAGGGGAGATAGATGTATTCACAGCCCTGAGCTCAGACATCTGGCTTTGCAGAGGGAGGAGCTTCAATGCAGTCGGGCAGGTAGTCGGCAGTGCAGGACCGCAGTGGACCGGCCAGAGCTTACGTCCTTGCAAAGCCCAGTTCTTCTAGAGCACCGGTTGGTTCCGATGCTGCTGCTACCACCTCTGTGATTAGAGGTTCTCTTCTAGTCTTCAGATCATGGGCCAGTGTTCTTATCGACACTGGAGCATCACGTTCGTTTATATCTGCTTCTTTT
>JAULJZ010068107.1:0-13202 GCA_032270985.1 Heliamphora pulchella | reverse complement strand
ACTTTGAGTCATCAATGGTTGAGATTTCCTCCATGAGATCAACAATACCGATGAGTTGGGTTTTGGCGTTGTTTGTCTGATGATCGATAATCAGCTGACGGAAATCACGTTCGAATTTAGGTTGAGGAGTTTCCCCTCGTGTGCTTTGCTTATTGGTTTGATTATGCCAAATCTGTACAGTGGGTCTTCAGATCCGGCATATCAAAATGTTAAGCGGTGCGGTTGCGAGGTGAAGAGGATAATTAAATCACGTTGTCAGTAACCTAATTTATTTATCGGGAATCCATATCTTAAACGTGGAGAGAATTAAGTGCATTTGATAATTGGAAATTCAAGACATAATTTGATTAGGGCCGGGAGTTCAGTCAGGACCTTTAGTGGAATAAGTTCTGGTTCGTGAACTCAGGGATAGAGTTAGGGATATCTGGTTTTCTCGTACGGTTAGCCCGAGTCCTATACTTCCTCGTGATCCCTCATGTAGCCCTTTATACGCACGAATATTTTTTTCTATCGGTTTCAGTAATTATTTAATTTAATTTGAATGTCGATTTTGCTGCCGAAAACATTCAGGCATTAAGTTAAATAATGGAGGACGGTATTGGAATTTGGCACACTTAGGGATCACTCCCTAGGTGGCCAGCCCTAATAGGGCATAGGAGGTTGTGTTATGGAAAAATATATCTCTTCCTTGGTTTTAGGAAAGAGAGATATAGTTTCCATGGATATCTCAAGTGATATATTAAAATATATCACAAGGAGCCAAAAACTAAGCTAATCCTTGGCCCTAGCCGCCGCCCCCTTCACTCTCCCATTGTGAATTCATTTTTACTTTGAGAGAGAGGTGTGAGATAGAAACCGAAAGGAGAAAAACACGAAGATCCAGATCGGTGCCCACTCGCCGGGATCGTCGTGTGCGTCGGGATATATGTGAGAAGATCATTGGATCGTCTCGGATCGTTGTTCTGCATCAAAGAAACTTGTTCAAGTTTCTTGAAGGTATATTTAATTATAATATGTCAGTTTATTATTATCAGTTTCTTAATTTTTCTTCTGCATTCCAATAGTTAGAGGTGAGATCGGTCCGGAGAGAGGGGGAGTACCTAAAGGCGAGGGCTGCAGTAGCGATGCGGGAGTTCTGGCGTATGGATCCCCCTACCTTTGTTGAGGATCCTGATCCTATCGTGGCGACAGAATGGCTGGAGTTGGTGACTCGGATCCTGGACACATTGCAGATTGTGGTGGATGAATTGCGGGTATCTTTTGCTACCTTCCAGTTGAGGGGTGCTGCTCATGCATGGTGGAAGTATGTCACGACCACAGTGGGAGTCACATTGGCGGCTTTTACAGGAGTATTTCTAGAGAAATACTTCCCGACTTCGCAGAGGGATTTGTACAGGGAGGAGTTCTATACTTTTACCCAGGGGGCCATAGACATCATGCAGTATGAGGCAAGGTTTACAAGCTTATCCCGATTTGCTCCAGAGTTGGTGAGCATAGATGAGCTGCGTTCCTTGAGGTTTGAGCGGGGTTTGAGGCCAGCGATCAAGGAGCGTGTGGTTGTGCTGGGACTTCGGGTGTTCACAGAGCTGGTAGAGGCAGCAGCGAGGGTGGAGAACACCATGACCGAGATTCTAGCTTACAGGGAGGCTAGGACATCACAGGGTGGCACAGAGGCTCAGATAGGCGGGCGTTCCAGTAAGAGACAGAGGTCTTCTGGCCCTAGCTTTCACCCATCTGGGTTACCACAGTAGTTTTCAACACCAGCACCATCAGTTGCTTCATCTAGGAGGCCAGAGCAGAGGGAGTTGATTTGCTATCAGTGCAGGCTGCCGAGGCATCGTGTGTCAGAGTGCCCGCAGCCGAGGCAGTCCCAGGGTTCATGGAGTCAGTCACAGGGGAGGGAACATATTTGCTATGGATGTGGCCAGCACAGACATATTCGTAGGAACGACCCTAAGAGGGAGAGTGCACTGAGTGCTGTGGGCACGCCAGAGGATTCGTATGTGTAGGACCGACAGTAGTATCCTGCAGTTCAGACTTCCGGATGGCAGGTGGGAGTACATCAGTTCAGTCGGTGCAACAACCGACAGCGCCGAGTTTTGGTAGACAGGACATAGTGGGATGGCCCCGAGCGTATTCCCTCATAGCTTCCAGGGCACCGATCGTACTGGAGGATACGGATATGTCTTCAGTGAGCAGAGGTACTTTCTGAGTCTGCAGGCTTTGAGCCAGTTCCTTGTTGCATCTGTTCGGGGCGTTGATGATAGATTTTGTGGATGATGTGCGGTGTTGAGGCAGTGGCTGGTGATGATGTGAGGTTGGGGTGGGTTGTAGATCCCGAGTCTTTGAGATAGTTGGCCATTATTTAGGATACCTGATCGTGATTGACTATATCCTATGAATGGTTTGGCTAACCATCTCGTGCACCTGTGTTGATTATGATCCACGGGTTGTTTCTTTTGACCTTTTGTTGAATTTCGGAGGTGAAATTACTTTAAGGGGGATAGAGTTGTGAGACCCTGACCCGTTTTTTTTTTTGGCGTTTTCGGACGTGGGTTACATGTTTTTCTTTGAGCATGTTTTTATTGCTTTTGATGCATGATCGGGCCTAGGTAAGTATGCGGGGTAGGTTTCCAGGGCCGTGGGCCGTTGTGGCACGAATTTCAAAAATTCCAAAAAAAGGAAATATTTTGGAGGCCTATAAATATATGGAGTTCGATATTTTCAAAATATATTTTCTAAAACTTCTCTAGTAAATTTCTTGTTTTCTCTCTGCCTTCTCTCTAAATTCTCGGGGGCTCGGGGATCAATTTTTGACCATCAGACAGAGGATTCCTGCTATTGGCGCGGTGGACTACGCAACTATCCGGTCAAAATTTGATTTCGACAAAGCTCGATTTTGCACGTGAATCGAGATGTCAAGTTTTTAACTCACAGAGGTAGGATTCTAGACCTGTATATTTTATAAAGGTGCTATGGGTAATCGGGTGTCTTTTTACCGGTTAGATTGCTGTAGATGTGAGTTTGAATAAAGTTGGGTTTTTGGGATAAAAACCTATTTTTTGTCAATTTCGTGGATGGGATCGGGTGTCGGGAGTTTCTTTCGAGGTCTTAGTATTAGGCCTGCATGTGTGTATGTTTGTGGATGTTAGATTGGAGTTTGGAGGCTTCGATTAGGGGTTTGGATGTAGAAACCCGTAGCTCGAAGTCAAGTTCTGCCGAGGTTCGGTCGACTAAAGCTTGGATCTTGGGTTCGGTCTATTGAACCGAGGGGTTCGGTCGACTGAACCGTATGTTTTGGTGTTTTATGAGATTCCAGTAGGATGTTCGGTCGACTGGAGGTGGGGTTCGGTCGACTGAAGTTCTAGGCTGCTGGTTTTGTGATTTTGGTTTGGTTTTTGGTTTCCAATTGGTGTTCTTTGGTATTTCATTGATTAATTTATGGGAATTAGTTGATTTAAATACCTTTGGATTCCCTTTGGGGTTCGGTTGGTTGTGTCGTGGTTTCGGGGTCGTGTGGTAACCTCGTGTGTTCGTGTTGATGCCATCCTCGGGGATGATGAGTTGGTGAGATGTGGGTGTTTGTTATACGTTGAGTGTTTGGGCCCGTGGTTCCTTTCGGGAAAGGGTCTTGGGTTGTGAACCGTGAGGCTTTTGGATTTTTAGTTGGCCTTCGGGCTAGGCTTGGTAGTTATATGTGGTTATGTGCTTTTATAACGGGCTTATGCATGTAATAACTATAGTTTATTCATGCATGGATTTTGTAAGGTGATATCCATGGCTTTCGATGGCGTTATGTGTAATGCGATTTATGCTTTAAGACCTTGAGTTTTATAGGCATGTATGCGGGCTCTAAGGAGCAGATGCGTGCACGTTATGTGAGTCGCGTGTGTAACATGTGGCGTGGTTTGTGATACGTAGTGATAGTACGTGATTTTATGTATTTAAATCCTGAGTAGGTTATGCATAGGTGTATGGAATGAGATAGATGGTTATGTTAGCTCTGGCTGATGGTGATTACGTTAGGGTTACGCCCCTTCGATTAAAGTCCGAGAAGATTACGTTAAGGTTACGATCTTTCGATTAAAGTTCGAGAAGATTACATTAGAGTTACGACCCTTCGATTAAAGTCCGTAAAGAGGTGTTCGATAGGGCTATGGTCCCTCGGTGGAAGTCCGTAAAGATGTATTAACGGGGGCTACGGTCCATCGGTGGAAGTTCAAAAAGATGCATAGATTGCATGTATTGCATTATGGGACGCATAAGACCAATTTTGTATTGTTTTTAAGATGCCTGCGAATCACGATCTAAAACCCATTTTCAAACTATTTTCGAGACTCTGTGAGTTAAAAATAATTTTTATCCTCGCTTTCCCTTGTATGTGAAAATTATTTTAAGGGCTTGAAAGAGAGTCCAAAACTGCACTTTGATTTTATAGCATGTTTTGTTTATATTGCATGCTTGTTTAGTTTCTGCTGAGTCTTGGCTCACGGTGTGAGATAAAATATTTTCAGGTACCGGTCACGCGCGCTAATTCGGGGTTGCTGGTTGGGAGCGGAAGAGTTATAGTCTTCCTCTTTGTTTTTCTGTATTATGTATGCTTAATACATGTTTCTCGGCGTTGGAGTCTTGTAATGTATGCCGTTTGGCTTTTTTATGCAATGCATGCATGTTTATTTTGAGAGTGTATTCTCGGGTTAGGTTTTAACTGGTTGTTGTCGGTGTTTCACGTGGCCTGGAGTTTGGGGCGTGACACTCAAAAATTGAACCTCGTCGGAATAAGAATCTATCTGGATATATACGAAGCCTCCAGCACTAACATCGAGGATCCACTATCGGATTGCTAAACACTGAGCTCCGGGCCCTAAAAAATCTAGAGAGAAGGTAGAGAGAACCGAAACTTAGCTTAGAAGATATGTTTTCCAAAATATCTCAGCCCACTAGATATTTATAGAGACGGCAAAAATGTACGGTCCAGTCAACCGAACACCCTAGTCCAGTCGACTGTGCCAACCACTCCAGTCTACCGAACTGCTGGGCAGTGTGTTTTTTGATGCAAAATAGGTTTTTAAGCCTTAAACCAAGTCAAACACACCTCTACCAAACCCGAAAAAGCATGAAACTCTTATACACTTGCTGTTCTACATTGAAGAAACAAAACCCATCACACCAAGGTCAACGGTTAACTCAAATTCCGTCAATACTTAAAGTATTTCCAAAATAAAATGGGTCAGGGTCTCGTAGAGACAGTTGAGTATTTGTTTAGGCTTTGTACCTGATAAATGTGAATCAATGGTCCGAGGTAGAATTTTATTCTAGAAATTGGAAAATTTGATAGAAATTCAAACATTAGGTGATTATGATGTATGAATTTTATAAAAGTTAACTAAACTTGGAGTTGATTCTATGTCAGTTGAGTGAGATGATGAAATTGGAACAACTAATAAGTTGCTAAAATCTTGTGACTTGGGAGTTTATAGATTTAGAGTTAAATCCATAGCTAATTCAAGGATTGGACAAATTTGATAAAAGCATGATTTCATACATGGTTATTGAGTTTGGTTTTGTGGAATTGGAGTTGGGATTAGTGAGAATAGAAATAAAATAGAAACCCCTAGTGGTTATTTGGAGCTTGCAACTTGAAATTTTAGGAGTTCATAGAGGAGTTTTTGTTTTAATATAAAGATTTGGGGAAAAGTGTGTATAAATCCAAGTTAAGTAGTAAATACATGGGCTAAGAGAGATGGATAAAACAAATGAGTTACTTGGGCTATTTACTAGTAAGTTATGGATCTATAATTGGGTTCACAATTAAATTCTAAGATATAGGAAAATTGATATAAGAACACTAAAGTTGGTTTAGTTGTGTTTGTGGTCTTAAGATAATTTAATTAATGGGATAATTTGGGTTAATTCACAGTTTAATTTAAGGATTTGATATATTTGACAAGACCCTAGTGTGTTTCCATATTTATTAATTCGGTTGCATGAAAATTTAATAGAATGTGAAATTGAGATACTTGTTAAGTTGTTTAAATTATATTACTTGAGAAAGTATGAATTAGTCAAATTTTGAACTTGATTTTAAGGTTTGATAAAACCTTGATAAAATTTCTAGCTTATATGATTATGTCGCGTTAACCTTATGATAATCAATTCAATTCATGGGTGAGAAAATTAAGGTTGTCATCTTAGGGATATAATGAAAATTGAAAACATATAGGTGAATGTGGAACCAAACTTATATGTTGTGGTTGAATTATGTTACTTTGGAAAAAAAAATGGATATGATTCATGGGTTTGAAACTTTCCCTCTCATAGTTGATTAATGATATGGAATCTGAAATAGAAGGATGTAATAATTGTGTTTATTGATAATATGGGATCGAAAATCGAAAATGCCTTGGTGTCGGGACGCCTCCGGCGGTATTCCTTTGGGAAATCGAAAATGGCTGGGTATTGGGACGCCTCCCGGGGTATTTCTTCGGGAAACCGAAAATGGCTTAGTGTCGGGTTGCCTCCCGGGGTGTTCCATCGGGAAATCGAAAATGGATGGATATCGGGACGCCTCCTAGGGTATTCCTTCGGGAAACCAAAGATGGCTTGGTGTCGGGTAGCCTCCCGGGGTGTTCCTTCGAAAAATCAAAAATGGCTGGGTAACGGGATGCCTCCCGGGGTATTCCTTTGCAAAACCGAAAATGGTTGGGTATCAGGACACCTCCCGAGGTATTCCTTCAGGAAATTGAAAATGGCTTGGTGTCGGGTCGCCTCCCGGGGTATTTCTTCGGGAAACCGAAAATGGATGGATATCGGGACGCCTCCCGGGGTATTTCTTTGGGAAACCAAAAATGGCTTGGTGTCGGGTCACCTCCCGGGGTATTCCTTTGGGAAACCAAAAATGGCTTGGTGTCGGGTCACCTCCCGGGGTGTTCCTTCGGGAAACCAAAAATGGCTGGGTAACGGGACACCTCTCGGGGTGTTCCTTCGAGAAACTGAAAATGGCTGGGTATTGGGACGCCTCCTGGGGTATTCCTTTGGGAAACCAAAAATGGCTTGGTGTCGGGTCGCCTCCCGGGGTGTTCCTTTGGGAAACCAAAAATGGTTGGATATCGGGACGCCTCCCGGGGTATTCCTTCGAAAAACCAAAAATGGCCTGATGTGGGGTCGCCTCCCGAGGTGTTCCTTCGAAAAATCAAAAATGGATGGGTAATGGGATGCCTCCCGGGGTATTCCTTTGGAAAATTGAAAATGGCTGGGTATCAGGACGCCTCCCGAGGTATTCCTTCAGGAAATCGAAAATGGCTTGGTGTCGGGTCGCCTCCTGGGGTGTTCCTTCGGAAAATCGAAAATGGATGGGTATCGGGAGGCCTCCCAGGGTATTCCTTTAGGAAACCAAAAATGGCTTAGTGTCGGGTCGCCTCTCGGGGTGTTCCTTCGGAAAACCAAAAATGGCTAGGTAACGGGACACCTCTCGGGGTGTTCCTTCGAGAAATCGAAAATGGCTGGGTATTGGGACGCCTCCCGGGGTATTCCTTTGAAAAATCGAAAATGGCTTGGTGTAGGGTCGCCTCCCGGGGTGTTCCTTCGAGAAATCGAAAATGTGAGACCCTGTACCGTTTCATTTTGATATATATGCATATTCGGTGTTTTTTAACACATTTTGGCATTTTTGCTTTAATATGCTTCTATGCGTTTTGATGCATGTTTTGGTTTATATAAATATGCGGGGTTGGTCCCGGGGGCTGCGAAAAGTTACTGTGCGAATTTTAAAATTTAAAAAATAGATATTTTGGAGGCTTATAAATATCTAGAGTTAGATATTTTCAAAACTTAACAACTAAGTTTTTTTCTCTCTACCTTCTCTCTAACTTCTCGGGGGCCCGGGGCTTGATTTTTGACGGATCAACAGTCGATCCTTGTTATAGGCATCATGCCCTACGCATCCATCCTGACAGAATTTTATTTCGACAAAACTTAATTTTACACGTGGATTGAGGCGTCGAGTCTTTGACTCACCAAGGTAGAATTCTAGACTATATAGATGGTTAAGGGTGCTATATGTAATTATATGCTGTTTCACCGTTTAAAAATGCATGAAAAAGGTGATTTATGTTTTGATAAATCGGATTTTTAACTTAAAATCATTTTTCATCATTTTCGGTGGTTGAAAATGTGTTTCGAGAGTTTTCTTTCGAGGTTTTGGTGTAAAGCTTGGGCGTGTGGATGTCTGAGGGTGTTTGATGGGTGTTTGGAGGTTTAAAAGAAAAATCGTAGATCAAAAACATTTTCTGGGCAAGTTCAGTCGGCTGGATCATAATTTCAGTCGACTGGATCATCACTTTGGGTGTTCAGTCGACTGGACCTGGAAGGTCAGTCGACTGAAATTGTTTCTGTTTTGATTATCTTTTTTCCAGAGAGTTTTTCAGTCGACTGAGGGCTTGGTCCAGTCAACTGGGGTCTTGTGGGGGCTGTTGGTGTTGTTTTGGTGGTTCGGTTGTTGGGTTTTGGTTTTCCTCGCTTTTCTCGAATGGTTTTGAGGTGATGGATTCATGAGATCTCGCGTTGCAGAGGCTGGTTTTAAAAAGGATGGTGTGAAAAAAGAGTTTTTACGAAAACTTTGGAAAATATGTTTTTTTTTGGGGGTTTGGAGCTGACCCTTGGGGTTGCGGCTCAACCTTGAAAACGTTTGATAAAGTGTGTGCTTTTACATATCTGTTGATCTCCATGGTAGATGGATTGGATCTCCTTTTTATACATATATTGTATAGCTTTGAAACTCATGTTTTTACATGTTTTGTTTGATCTCCATATTAATGGATGGATCTATATGTTTGTTTGGTTTCTATGTTGATGGATGGATCTTTGGATAAATGTAAAAACATTTTGGTTTTGTAAAATAATTCTGTAGATGTACCGGGATAGCGGGTATTTGGCACGAGTTGTCCTCAGTGTAAGTCTGAAAACGTGCACAGAGTAGGTGCTTTGTACCTTCAGGTTAGTCCCCGTAAATTAAGCGGTTTGGTGCTTTGTACCCTCGAATTTTGGGCTCATAAATTAAGTTTTTACGTTGTGGGGGCTTCGCATAGAACTTGCATTTACCTAACCGGTCATTCGGTATGTAGGGATTGGTAAAGGGGCAGGAGTCTGTAGTTGACATCTGTCCCCTTGTGACAGAGTCGGTACATATAATTCATTTTATCTTTCTTCTCGGCTGCGTGGTCTGAGTGGAGCATACTGTTTTACCAGTTTAATTTCTTCGATTGTGTGATCCGAGTGAAAAGTAACGTTTTGATTACAGTTTTCTTTAACTGTTATTTACATTAGTTATAATGCCTGGTTTTACTTGTGGTTGAGCTCGCTCCCACCATATGATTACATATTCTGCTTTACAGTTTTATAGTCTATTTCTATTGGCGTTCGGCTCACGGTGTGTGATTTTTGTTGTAAAACCATTTTCAGGACATGAGGATGATGATCTGGAGGAGTTGATCTAATGGTGTCCGTGGTGGCGGAAGACTCTAGTAGTTTTTCTTTTTGTATGCCTGTTTAAAGGCACGCTTGTATGTCTCTGGGCCATATATTTATGCATGATACATGATGTTTACTGTTTATGAGAGATGCATATTGGGTTTTCATTTGATTTCAATTGGTGAATTTGGATGTATGAAAACTTATTTACATAAAACTGGTATTTGGTGAATTTTCACGTGACCCCAGGTTTTGGGGCGTGACAGAAAATGGCTGGGTAACGGGACACCTCACGGGGTGTTCCTTCGGGAAACCAAAAATGGCCGAGGAAGTGAATAAGTTGGGCTTGAACAGTTTCTCGGTGAAAGACCAAAAACTTGTGCAAACTGGGTGCTGTTCCCATCGGGTTAATCCCCAAAAATCTGTGCTTTGAGTGCCGTGTTTGCTCGGGTAAGGCCCGTAAAATGAGCTAAAGTATGTGATTGATACGTTTATGTCTGGGATACAATGAAATCAATAGTGTGGGTTTGAGAAACGATGAGTTTGAAAGAAATGTAAAGAACATAGTAGAATGATTGTGACTAATGTGGTGTTGGTTCGGTAATGAATTAATGAGATGAAATGAAGAACGCGAATGAAGAAAAGATGATTTGAAAAGAAGTTAACAGTTAGATGATAAGTGAATAATAGTGAATTGATAATATCATGGAATGATGTTGGGTTAAACAAATGGGACAATGGAAAGTAAGATTGTGAAGAATGGAAAGTAAGATTGTGAAAATAGGGGACTAAGGGTAAATGAACATTTAGACTAAAAAGGAGTGCGTGTGACTTAGTGTTTGGATGTAGAATGGATATAATTGTTATTGTACAATAGCATACTCACTCACGCTTCACATATCATGCATCATATCCTTTTTAGTCTTTATCCTACGAGCTCCAGCTCACGTTGGTTGCATCAAATGTTTTACAGGTTTAAAGAGGAAGAGACACGACATGGAGTTTGGTGAAGGTTTAAAGTAAATGAAGAATGAAAGATGTTTGTAGTTTGTAATTTTAAATAATGTATTTAATATTATGAAATTTGTAATGTTATTGGGAATTTCATGGATGCTTGTAAAGAAACATGCATATATATCTCTTTATTTATATATGTCTCTTGTAGTTGATCATTAGATTTATATTTTAAAGTGTAAAAGATGGAATAAGTTTTTCTTAAATAATAGTATGTATATTGAGGATTGGTTTGAGATGATGAATCCACAATGGTGAAGAAATTAGTAGTTATATAATTGTTAAATGGTGGTTGTGAGTTGAAATCAGGCGGCACATATATATATATATATATATATATATATATATGGTGATTTGAGTTTGACAGGTTTACAGAAAAATTTTGACAAGTTTGACAGTCCGAAAAATAGAGGAAACTCTGTCGAATTTTTTTTTGAAATATACTTACAATATTTTGAGGTAGAGTTTGAGAAATGATAATTTGTTTAAAACAATCTTAGATTCAGTATGTTTCCTTGAAAGGAGGTTCCAAGCACAGATTAAACTACATGAAAAGGTTTTCTTATCGATCGGCTTAGATTATTAGGTTGTTAAGCGTGTTCACGTTCCTTGGAGTCGGGGCGTGACATAGTTATTAGTTGTTGTTATATTAGTTTATTATTAATTTATTAGTTAAATTTCATAATAAATTAATAAGTTAATTTATTATTTATAGCAATATAAGTATATTAGTTTTATATTTTTGTAAGTTTATAAATTATAACCTATTAATATTATTATTAAGTTTATAATTTATTAGCTTATTATTTTATTAGAAGTTTATAAGTTAGTTTATTATTATTACAATTTTATTAGTTTATTAGTTTATTAATTTTTATAATTTATAGTTTATAGTTTATAATTTATAGTTTATTATTATTTTTATTAGTTATTACCTATTAGTTATATATATAAGTTTAAACTTTATTTATTTTTTAGTTTTTAAGTTTATAATTATTACTTTATATGTTTATTATTATTACTTTATAAGTTTGTACTTTATAATTTATATTATTAATTATTATAAGTTTATTAGTTTATTATAAGTTTATTAGTACTTTATAGGTTTATAATTTATATTATTATAATTAGTTAGTAATTTAGTACTTAGTTTATTATAACTTTATTATTTTTTGCAATAAGTTTGAACACTTTAAATAATTAGATAATTTAATTACAATAAGGTTGAACACTTGGAATAATTAAATGTAATATAAATTTTATTAATTAAAAATCAAATTTGAACTTACATAAATATTAGATTTTACACTTTAAAAAAATAAAAAAATTGCATCACTATAGGTCAAGTATATCACAACTAGGTTGGCACATACAAATCTAACAATCATTAGCATTATTCTCTGCTCTTCTCTCCTTTCAACCAGAATTGAAAAATTCTAGCCGAGGTCTAATGCTCGGAGAGCCCATCTATCTGGCTTACCTGGTATGACCCATTCAATTGTGGGTTGAATATTTTTTTTTTTGGGGTAAATTGCATTAACCTCCTATGAGGTTGATTAAATATATAGATAATTTCTATGAGGTTTTTGAAATTACGCGCTTTTATAAGCTTTATCAAGTTAACTTTATTAAAATATATAGTAACTTTACTGTAGTAACCTGATACATTTTTATTTAATTGATTAATTATTAAAATTACCGGGGACAATTTGTGATTTTATCTTTGTAGGGTCCAAAAATTTAACAATATAAATTTAGACATAATTAAAATTAAATTGAGGATAAATTGTGGAGTTAAATGTATAAAGGATTATAAATAAATAATTTGAATTAAATATAATGGGATTCCAGAGATTTCTAGCAAAAAAAACAAAAGGGGGAGCCGAACGTTGCATCTCAGCCGAAGCTGAGATGCTTTTGGAAAAAGAGAAAGAGAGATCGAGAGAAAGAGAGATCGAGAGAGAGATTGAGAGAAAGGGGGAGAGAAAGAGAGACTGTGGCGACTCGGTACATTATTATTTTATATAATTAATTATTTAAATGTAATTAAACTTATTATAATGATTTATAATTGTTGATACGATATTTAGTATGTGTTGAGACTCCAGAATAAATCTGAAAAAATTAGAAAGTTGAGATTTATTTAATTTGGATTAATTTAAATCAACATGGAGGACTAAAATAATGAGTTTATTATTATTATTGAGGGTGGGAATTTCTAGAGGTTGAAAAAAAAAATTGTTAGCATCTCAGCCAAAGCTGAGACGCTTCGAGAGAGATCGGGAGGCTGTGAGAGAGATTGAGAAATAGAGAAAGAGATCGAGAGAAAGAGAGAGAGAGAGAGACGCACATAAAAGAGACCCAAATTTCTCCCCGACGAGCGCCCTTTGCCTTTCTTCATTCCCCGTGCCTCCACCCTCATCGGCGCCGCCGTCTTCCACCGTCGACTAGCCGCTGGCGCCACCACTAGCCACCACCGCGACCGTTGGCGACTACATCCTAGCTCCACCACCAGTAGCGCCGACCCCTGTTCTTCTTCTTCATCTCCACAGTTTTCCTTCTTTATTTCATGGAATTGAAGCTGTACAAGTGGAGAATTCCGTAATCAAGCAATCGAGACCCTTGATTCTCTCGGACCGAGCCTGGGGTTTGGATTATTGGATGAAAGTTGGAGCTTGAAGCCCTACCGCCGGTATACCCTTACCCCTTTCTAATTTTTT
>JAULJZ010068086.1:0-13204 GCA_032270985.1 Heliamphora pulchella | reverse complement strand
AATGATGATTAGTAGAGGCCAACCTTACAGTTGGGCGAACGGAGTGCCTAACACCTTCCCCGATTCGTACCTTAACCCCCGAACTCTCTTTCTCTGGTTAACGTTTTAAAATATCAATAGCCAATTTTTGTTTTTCTTAGTTTTTCTCAAAAACTAAGTGGCGACTCTATTTTTAATAAAAAAAGATTTTCAAAATTCAATTTTTAAGGTGTTAAGATATTTTTCAAAATATCTTTTGAATTTTTTTATTTTTGGCCCCTAAATCCTAACGCCACATCGTCGATTGTGGTAAGTGGTATGTTTAGGTGTAACCGTTAGTCTGGATGGTGATCCGAGAATGTGGTACGGTATGGGTTAAGAAGGAATTGACATTTGAGAAGTCTTGGTTGCTATAACCTATCGGGACTGGCATGATTGTTGGGTTTGGGACAGAAGGGCCATGATGAGTTTTGTATGAGAAGATTTTGCTAAGTGTGAGAGGCAAGTTTTGGTTGGTTACTTGATCGATACGTGTTGGATTTGAGTGATTTGATAGCGACACGTTGAGTTGTGTAATGATGTGCTGTTGCACGGGAGATATGATTGAGTTCGTGTAGGTTGGTGGGTACCAGTGAGGTGTTCTGTCTGTATGGCGTATCTGGTCCAAGTGACTCGCTGGGGTCAGATGACTGTGTTGGTTTTGTGGCTGTGTTACCGGGCTGGTCTTTAGTTATGCGAAGTTTTGTCGTGGACAATAGTGTGACACCTAATGTAGCTTCAGGGCGAGAAATGTGGTTCGTGATGAAAGACAGAATAGAGGATGAAGGTTTAGATGAAGTGTGATCTTTGGTATTCCAGGTAAATTGAGTGGGCTTTTCTCTAGAGTCAAGTGTTTGTGTTGTTGCTCGTGAATGAGTGTTGTGTCAACTTTAGTGATGGCATTGTTAGCATCAGCAGGACAATAATGTGGTGTCAAAGCGGGTGGTCTTGGTGGCGATCTATTTTTCGAAGACATGTTTTCTTCGTGTGATGACAGTCTTGGGGTTTCAATTGCTGGGGCATTTTTGCTGTTGTGCAGTGTCGCTGGATTTACATCGGAGATTGTCAGTGGTTGAAGGAGGGTGTCTGGCTTGAGATTCGATGTTGAATTTTGGGGACGAAATTCCTTAAAGGGGAGGGAGAGTAGTGAGACCTTAACCCATTTTTATTTTTGTTGTGTTTTTTGATGCGTTATTTATCATTTTTATAATTGCATATTTATATGCGTTTTATGTATATTCGGGCTTAGAAATGCACGTTGGGTTGGATCCCGGGGCCATTGGGCGTTGTGGTGATAAGTTCAAAAAAAAAAAGATATTTTCGGTGAGCCTATAAATATCTAGCCTTAGATATTTTGTTAGATATTTTCCTCTCAACCCTTTGAAACCAAATGAAACCACTGCCTTCTCTCTAGATTTTCTTAGGGCTCGAGCTTTATTTTTGACGATCGGATAGCGGATCCTTGCTATGTACACTGAGGACTTCGTGTTCATCCTGACGGAATCTCATTTCGACGAGGTTCATTTTTCAAGGCGTCGAGTTTTTAACTCAACGAGGTAGGATCCTAGACTCTCATGTCTTAAAGGGATACTACGTGAAATTGTATGTATTTTCTTTATTTAAAAATGCATGAAAAGTTGATTTACGTTTTAAAAAGTTGAGTTTTGTTCCTAAATCATTTTTGGTCGCTTTCGGTTGGACAAAAAGGTTTTTGAGGTGTTCTTTTCAGTGTTTCTTTGTAGTTTTGGGCTTGTGTGTGTCCGTGGGTATCAAAAAGGGAGTTTGGTTGCTTCGATTTGGAGTTGAAAAGCTATTTTCGTAGCAAGGGTTTCATTTTCGCAGTGGTCTAGTCGACTAGACTGGGTGATCCAGTTGAGTGGGTCGACAGTGTGGTGATCTAGTCGACTGGGAGTGATGACCTAGTCGACTGACCTGTGTTTTGGGAGAAATTTCCAAAATTTCAATAGCTTTTCAGTCGAGTGAATTGTGGGGTTCAGTCGACTGAACTTCTGAAGAGGGGTGTTTTTCCTTCCTTATTTTGGTTGGTCAGTGTTGTGGCCTTGGGGTTTTGTTTTTGTTTTGTTGTCGTCTTCGAGGGTGGTGTGATTTTGTTAATCGTGGTGTTTATACATCGTTATGTGTGTAACGTGTATGGGTCTGTGGTTATTTTTTTAAAAGGCAAGTTTTGAAAAAAGATAGTGTTTTGGGAAAAATGTTTGTGAAAATCGAGTTTTTGGAGGTTTGGAGCTAGCCTTCGGGGTTAAGTTTCGTTTTTTTTTTTTTTTGCTTGTTGGTCTCCTGGGTTGGTGGATAACGAGTTATGTGGCATGAGTTGTCGATATGTGAAATGTGGTGTTGGTACGTGGTTTTGTGCATTAAAACTCTAGTTTTAAGGATGCATTAGATAGGGCTGTAGTCCTTCGGTGAAAGCCCGAAAAGATATTTGTTTATGGTTGGGATGAATATTAACTCTGGTTAACAATGCATTAGATGAGGCTGCGGTCTTTCAGTGAAAGTCCGAGAAAATGCATTAGTTGGGGCTGCGATCCTTCGGTGAAAGCTCGAGAAGATGCATGTGTTACATGCGGGTCATCGTGGGTTTTCATAAAACTGTTTGCGGGGCTTGTGAGAGTCGATACATACATTGTTGCTTGTGGGGCTCGTGAGAGTCGATACAAACATGGATTTCATGTGAAAAATTGTAGTATATATATATATATATATATATATATATATATAAAACTATTTTTGAGGCTCGTGTGAGTCGAAATATTCATATTTTTTCGCATCAGCATGTTTAACTTTTATTACATATTTATCTAGTTTTTGCTGAGTTTTGACTCAGTGTGGGATTTAAAAATATTTTTCAAGTGCATACGGTCACGCAAACTGATCTGGAGGAGCCGGAGGGGCGGAAGATTTTAGTCTTCCTTTTTTGTTTCTTTTTTGGGCCATGTAATGTTTTACATGTTTTGGTGTTGGAACCATGTATTATAAGCCTGTTGCTAATTATATTTAATGCATGTATATCTTTTATCTTGAGAGTGTAACATCGAGTTGGGTGTTGTTTATGAGTGTTTTGGATGACCCGAAGTTGGGGCGTGATAATGCCCCCAAAACTCAAAACCTCAACAACTAAGATACTCTAGTGCATTCAACCTTAGGGAAAAAGCATCATCATTTAATAACATTTCCATTACACAAGACATTGGCCTTAAGGCCTTACAACTCATAAGAATTTAATTACAACCCAAAGTAAAACGATATCATAATTAAAACAATATATATTACATGAACCCAACTTCTAGAGGATAATCAGCACCTCGTCCCTTGCCATTAAACCATCGAATTGCCGCCAATACCTAAAACGAGTGTTAAAGAAACACCGTGAACCGAGGCTCCATAAGATACGACTACGCAAAAATAAAAGTATGATATGTAAAAACAAAAATTTTAAACCATTAAGACAAGATATAGGATATTTTTCCAACCAAACTATTAAAGCTCCAAAGAATACACTCTCTTGTGATTTATACACAATCTAAACAAGCATTCACCATTTTACCAATCCTCAACAAGTTCTACAACCTACACTTTCACAACTCTCACTTCCTAGGCGCACTAGCCATGCACATAAAACAAGCTCACAAATTCAAAACTAATACTACACCAAGAAATTATCACGTAATATTTTATTATTAAAAAAATTAAAATGGGACTAGGTCTCACAACTAATCTCGCCCAAGATCAACTCAATAATGCACAACCACAGAATAAGAACGAAGAAGAAAGAAAGCACGAAATAAATGATCACATAATCACAATGCGGAGGTTTACATGGTTCGACAAATTGTGCCTACGTCCACATGATCACACACATTTCACTACATTCTTGAAAGTAATGAAATGAAGAGAGTTCTAGGGAGAGAGAACAAGAGAAATCCACAAAAAATATGAAAAAACATAACAACTGCTCGAAACCCTAGCAGCTATTAATGATGAGTTCCCGCATAGACCGATTGAGTGGTCTTCAGACCGATCAAGCGATTAAGACAAATTGTTAATTTTTTTCACAGTCTGCACAAATTGCTACAAGTTGCATTAGACCGATCGAGCGGTCTTATTCCAAACAAGATTTTCTTCACCATTCTCAAAAAGAGGGACAAATATGTGTGCCATCCACGAAGCCAAGAAGTTGTTGGCTGCGCAAATAGGAAACAATTTGAGTTTTCTAATACAACTAATTTGTTTTGTCAATGCTAATTAATTGAGATAAAGGCTTATTTTGTTTTGATTTAGTTATAATGTCTAATATTCCTTTAATTCTTTCATTTAAGTTATAATATTTAGAATCATGGCACATTTTTTTTATTTTTTGGAGTAGAGTTGATTTTTAGTTGAAAGTATTATAATAATTTCATTCTTAAAAAAAATGATGTTTGGATATTTATTTGCTTTTTGAAACAAAAATTTTAAAAAGTAAGTTGATTTCTTAAAAATGTCATACACTCCAAGTTAGAAGTTGTTTTTTTTTTCTTTTGCAAAAACATAACTTTTTAAAGATGCTAAACAAGAGTATAATGTGGTATTTTATGCGTGGTACTATATTCTCTTACCGTGGCAACTAGAAATTTTGGGTCATTTTTTTTTCAAATTGAATAAAATCAAATAAAAACTCTTCTAAATTGAAATATAATAAAAGTATTTATTTTTAAGTTAAATCAATTTTCCTAATTTTATTAAACTCAACTCTAATTTATTAATTTTAGTTTGTTTATTGGATTAACTTAAAGTGATAAGCAAAAAGAATAGTTTGACCCTAAAATTTTTAATTTTGCATGCGTATTTATTTATATCAATGAGGTCATGAGTGAAATGCTATAAAAAAAAAATACAGTTACATAATATATATTTAATTAGTTTTTTAAATTGATGGGTCAATTGACCCTATATCCAATGTACTGAAGTGGTTCCTATTATCTTATATAGATCAATGGGGTAATGAGTGAAATGCTATAAAAAAAAATTACAGTTGCAGAATATATATTTAATTAATTTTTAAAATTAATAGAGTCAATTGACCCCATATTCAATGTACTGGAGTAACTCCTATTATCTTATGAATACAATAGAAATTATGCTCACAAGTTGCATGTGAGTCATATAGAGATTATAAAAAAGTTAAAAATTTGTGACAGTTATTTTTACTTTTTTAATATTTTTAATTAATTTAAAAGAGAACGCAAAAAGTAAAAATATCAAATTACTTTAAGATTTTTTTTTGTTTGATAAAATGAGTAATAAAAATACTTCACCAAGTCAATAATTTCCTTATAATACTGTGAGCATTATGGTATTATTAAAAATTCAAGATATTTGTGTGGACCAAGACGGGTTAAACCCATCTAGAAGCACAACAGTCCGGATCAAAACGTGGATTGATTGATATTTGACACACGACAGGGCTATCGTCTGAACATACGAACAGAATTTTTAGCATTAAAGGATTGACAATTTTAATTTATTTTTATAATGTTTTTAAACAATTCGAAGATAAATATTGGGTCATTTGAAATAATTAATTAATTAGTTAATTATTTATTTTTGTCTCTAATAAGATTATTTCTTTTTATTAAAAAAATATTTTTTTTAATTTATCTCAGTGAGACTATTCAAAAACGTAAAAAAAATAATCAAAAAATTAAAAAGAATTTAAAAATAAGCAAAAAATACACAAATTAGTTGGGCTATTATTTTTTTATAAAAAAAATTAAGAGAACGAGTTTATATAATTTTAGTAAATTAAGTCTAATATTACTATATTAATTAACTTTTTTTCAAAATTTAGGCCCCCTATTTGAGAGGTTTAAAAAGTTCAATCTTTACTATGTTTAGTCTTTTTTTAAAAAAAAAAACTAAAGTATTTGGAATAATTTGTTTAAAGTATTTTTTGTTAAATTTTATACTATTACAATCAATAAACAATAGGGGTAATACCATTTTTTTGTTGAATACCTGTGGCACCACTCGCCCATTAACTAAAAGGGTAAATATATAAAATTTATCATTAATTAATTGGACTAAAAGGTAAATCTATACTACAAATCGTCACTAAAAGTTTGATGAAACTACGTGTTAAAACTCTATCCCAACTCTCAAACCCACGTCTAGGCAATTACTTCCATGTAAAACTGTTCCAAATTGGTTGCAAAACCACTACTATTTCTCATAAATCCTTGGTTTTGCAACATTTTTTCATTATAGATTTTGTTAAACAGATAGTTGAAAGAATTTAAAATTGTAAAAAACAAACTGATACATAAAAATAAACAAAATTTCTTATATCTGAAATTAAAACAAAATATAAAAATAACGAAATTAAAACTAAAATTCACAGTACTGTAAATTCGAAAAAGACAGAAAGTAAACTAAGGCAAATGTAACACACTCTACCCTTAAAGCAAATTCGCCCCTTACAGTGGTGCTTACGGGTTCAGACGTCTGCTTCCCAGGATTACTTAGTCTCTTGCACGCAAAAAAAACACTGCAATTTACGTGCTCGGCGAATATAACAGTGTTTTGTGCTCCCCTTAACGGATTCCGACATTATGTATATAATGTACTCCATGTAAATTCTATATCTAAAACCAAAAGCAGAGCAACATATATATAGACATACTCATAACTATTTAAAATAGTCATGAAATGAAGAGGTATGTCTATTCATACCGAATAGGTGCCACTAAATGACGCACCCCCTAAAATAGTAATTATTCAATTACCATCTTCAACTAATTTTCATTCACATTAAAAAGTAATTTTAATCAATTTTTTTCCAACTATTCCTCACATGAATGAAAATTATTTGAATCAACTATGCAAACGACAATGCATGACTATGTAAACACAAAGAGAGTACAAGCAAAAATTTTCTATATAAAGATAGGTGATTTTTTTACTTGAACTTTCCATTGTGATAAACTATCAGACTTATTGGTTAATTAGTGGACGTGATGACTTAAATTATTTAGCCGTATGCATAAGCCAAGATAATAGAATATCATAAAGAATCTTCCCTAACACAGTTATTGATTCTCATGATTGTGCTCATTTTAGCCTTGGGCAGATCCTAGTATTCATGAGTGTTCTAGAAAATTTAGCCTGATCAATTCTCATAGAAGCGGCCCACTTCACACTCATATAGGTAATTTCTTATTAAGAGTATCATACTATACTCCACTTGAATTTCTAAGATATAAGAATCATTAAAAGCAAGTTTATCCTAAACAATATGACATGATCACTGTTTCATCATAGGAATGGGAAGGAAAAGTTCTCATCAATGATCTTTCATTCCTCCACAATTCGGTTATCCCGTTGAACTTAGATATTGGGATCTCCAGTTAGGTAGGTTGGGTTACCATTGTAGAGACATTTACGTAATAGACTTTAATCCCATTCTTCTCGATGATTTTTCAATAACTCTCTATACAACTTTTTGGTTAGCGGATTCACGATATTATTCTTTAACTTCATATAGTCAATAGTGATAGCTAAATTTGAAAGTAGTTATTTTACGATATTGTGTCTATGACGATTATGTCAAGATTTACGGTTACACATATTTTGTGCCCTTTCAATTAATAATTGCAATTCGATTGCATGCGCGTGCAACCACATTGGAATATCATCACTTTGAAGCAACTTATTTCTTCTCATGCTTTATTTAAACGATAGCTGATAAACTCAAATTCCATTGTGAACCTTTATATCATTTGATTTGATGAATTTTATGACATACCTACACCTATAAGCATGCAGATATTCAAATTGCATTCACTTTTGGTCCCCCCACATTTTTGTGGTAATTCAAAATTTATCAACATGATCTCCAAATTTTATGATATAATTCACGAACAAATATCATTGTCATAGCAATTTAACACATAATTATGATAAACTCATAATCTAATGACAACACAATATGTCACTCCATCTCTTTCGCCATAAGAAATTCACAAAATTTATCTTTTCAATTTTAAGAGATAACCCCTATAATTCATTTATCAAATGATAAATTTCTCTAATTTTGTAAGAGTAAAAAAAAAATTGTACTCTTAAACCATGATTTCATGCTTAGTGCAATGGCTCCAATGTATCCTTCAATATAATTGGATACTCGCTACAGCTAAAATCAAATTCACATACTAATTTTAATAATTAACTTGTAAAGCATAGTTGTTTAAGAACAACTAAACGTTGAAAACTAGAATTTAATGTGTCCTCACATCCAAACTCGGATTTAATTATGAACACATAGGGTATTTGCACGTATTTAGGTGAAAACCAAATATGTTACGTCCTAAAATTAATATTAAGATTCTTACTTAATCTAATAATAGATATAAGTGTAACAACCAAATTAAGCCCAAGTTCCTTTAGAAAATGAATAAAATAAATATTCATAGCCCAAGTCTCAAAATATATGGGTCTCATTATACATGCTCATATTTTTATACGGAGTCAAACCAAATCAATCTCAAAAATATTAATTTTTTTATTCTTTTTGTGCTTTTGATATTGATTTTTTGGCGTCGAGTGATTGACGAATTTGTTATAGTCCCACATATAAGAACTCCATTCTCTAATTCCATTCATTACATATGATTCTCCATTCTTGCATGATATATTTTGTGATAAGAAAATATATATTAGACTTTTTTGCCTTAACATTTTCTTGTCTCGTATTACTGGGCATATATAAGCCTTGTTATGTTTGGTTCTATACATGCAGAATGAATTTCATAAATACTTGGAAGGCACGTCCTTATTCAATAATTGAGTTTGATTCATCATTCATATGTTACATGAATTTAGGAAAAACTAGAGAGTTTAATTGATAAATCTCCTGCGCTTACTTAGTCTCTCGCACGCAAAATAAGCACTGCAATTTACATGCTCAGCGAACAAAACAGTGTTTTGTATTCCATTTAACGGACTCTGACATTATTTATGTAATGTACTCCATGTAAATTCTATATCTAAAACCAAAAGTGAAGCAACCTATATATAGGCATACTTATAACCATTCAAAATAATCACGAAACGAAAAAGTGCACCTATTCATACCGAATAAGTGCCACCAAAAGACGCACCCCCTAAAATGGTAATTATTCAATTACCATTTTCAACTAATTTTCATTCACATTAAAAAATAATTTTAATATTTTTTTCCAACAAATTTTGATCGAAAAAAGTTTTATATGAAAATTTACGTTGGGCTTTATGATATAGAATTCCAACGATGAATTCCAAAGATTATAAATCCTTGTATCGTTGTTATTTTTCTTGCCGTTAAATGTCATTCATTACTCTTAGAGGTGAAACGTTAATTTCATTCTCCATTTCTTGGTAAAACAATTATTACTTCATATCTGTATCTCATAAATAAAAAATATGTTGCAGAATCTTTAGAAATAGATTGTATATTTTTGATACAATATTTTCTCTTTTACAATATAAAATATATACATGTCTCTTTATTTTTTACTTTACGGCCAATATTAATATATTTGAAATGTGTATATATTTTTTTAAAAAATAAAAAATATATTAATATATTTTTAAAAATGACAAATTTATACTAATATAATAAGACAACATCTGCGTTTGGTGAAGCTTTTTGTCACATTTTCAAATACCCAAAATACTCTAAAATTAATTTTGTTATTCCAATTTTCATACACTCACTATTTATTTAACAAAATGGTAAAATGGTAAAAATACCAAATTCAAACCCACGCTCTACCGTTTACAAACCCATTCCCCCCACTTACAAACCTCTTCCCCCCTCTCTTTCTCACTGTTTCGGCAGATTATCCCCTCCCCCCTCTCACTGTCTCTCTCTCTCTCGACAATTATTTTTCCTGTGCGAAAACCTCCCAATTGATGAATGCCATAGCAGTTCTTCTCAATTGACGAAAGCCATTGCCGACCTTTATGTACCCCTACGGTGCTTAACCGTCCCATTCACGTATCATCTTTATCTATCTTTCTCTGATCTCCGATTCGTATGTCCATTGAGCAGTAGATTATTAATCGTGTTGATATTTATGCATTCTTTGAAATTCGGTTACTTGGAATTGTTAAATTTTCATTTACGTATTAAATAGATGATGATGAGTTTTCTTATGAGCGTCTCCACCATTTCTTTGTTATTTGGTTTCAAAATTTTCTGTTATGGCCAAAAAGTTTGATTCGTCCATTGACGAAGTACACTGGCGTTATCAACTATTCGGTGGGCCTCTCTCTCTCTCTCTCTCTCGGTTTTGTGTGATCCAAAGCGGTGTTGTTTGTCTTTCTCGCCATTTTAAGGATCAAACGAGGCAAACATTGTTTTTTGTTTGGTTGGGTTCGGTAAAATTTTATTTATTTATTTATTCGTTTATGATGCTGATAGGTGTTCTTCCAATTTGTTTGTGTGTTAAATTTGGCCACAGGACACCAATGGTTGTAGTGATGGTTAATGGATTATGTAGTGATTTTGTGATAATAGCTGTTGATCTTGGTTGAGACTCCAAAACTAAGCCTGTTATCAAATTTTTTTTTAGCTCCTTTTGGTACAAATTATCAAAAAAATATAATATTTTGATTAAATAATAAAAAATAACTAATTTTTCTCATAAATAAATACATAAGTGATTATCGCAAAAAGTGGTGAAAGTAGCACCAACGGAAAATTCTAAGCTTATCTATATTTATACTATTATTATCAGTTAACACCTGAGTTTGGTGAAGCTATTTTTAATTACCCAAAAAATTTACCACTAATTTTGTAATTCTATCCTTCATACACTCTTTTTATTTGATAAAAGGCTAAATTGGTAAAAATACCAACTCAAACCCCACGTTCTACACTTTCGAACTCCACCCCTCTCTCGGCAGTTTCTTTTTACCACCTCTCCCTCTTTCTCTCTCTGTAGTTTAATTTTACAGATAACTTCCTAAGTTCCTGTCACTTCCCCACTTCCACAACTAATTTTACTTTTACTTGAGCGAACTAAGATATGCATTTCTTATGTTTCCTCCACTTCTGAGTTCTGTCAATTCCAACATACCATTTCCAACAGAGAATTACAGAGAAAGAAAGAGGTAATTATCAGTCCTACCAACCTAAAAAATCTTCCACTTTCTTTTGGATAGTAGTTTTATTTTTATTTCCTCCGCTATTTGACGCCACATTGAACAAGCATGGTCGTTTATTTGCTTCCCATTCGTAGGATTCGTTGTTTGGTTTGCTATTGTGAGAGACCGAAGATAGCAAGTCAAAACCGGAGGGCAGAACGTGATAATCAAAACTAGAAAACTGAAGGCAAGTCAATTAGGACGTGTTTGGATTATGTGGGTAAAATTATGTGAGGAGGATGTATATGAGACTTTGGGTGTTAATCAATTAGGACTTATTTGGATTATGGGACCGGTATTACATATTTTATATTTCATTATTGGACAGCGAAATGAGATAAGTTATTAGTAATTAATAATTACTTTAAAAAATAATTTTTCTATTTTTTATGTTTTTAGTTTTTTTTTAAAAAAATTCTTTGGATTGAAAATAAGTTATACAATAAACTTCATTTATGTGTTGGCTTTAATTTTAAGTGTTTATGTGAATTAAGTAATTTTTAAGTGTTTGGTGTATTTGTTAATTTCTTAAATTTTGATTTAAATTTTGTACTTTTTCAGGTTAATTTTTCATTCACCCTCAACATATTTGAGGCTTCATTTCTTGCGAACTTTTCTACGGACTAAGTTTTATAAGGTATATTTTTTTTGTGCTTTTATATTTCATTGATTGTTACATTATGTGATATTGGATTTATAATAAGTTATGAATAACTCAAAATTCATATAATTTTTGAAAAAATAATCAGTTTCAGTTTGAGATAATGGATTATTGAGTTATTTTATTTTATTAAATTTTTTAGTATTTTTTGCGTGTGGTATATGAGTTCTATAAAAATATAAAATAATAAATCATGCATTAATTCAAAACTCACATGATTTTTGAACAAAAAATAGTTTCAGTTTGAGATAATGGATTATTGAATTATTTTATTTTAATAATTTTTAAGTATTTTTTATTATTTTATCAAAATTATTTATTTTTTGGAATTTTTTATCAAATTGAAAAAATAAAAAATTAACGAAAAAAGAGTAGTTAATCAAGCATTAAGATGTTTTTCTAATAAAATTAAACACAATTAAAAAATATTAAGATATAACTGTTTATTCGAGGCAATAATTCAATGCTACTGTTATTATTATTATTATTATACTGCATCTATTTTATTTTATTTTTGTTGCGAAATAAAAAATTAAATACTTGCAGTGAAAATAAATATTTTTTTCTCATTTGTGTGTGATTAAATCTATTAACCAATTTTAAATTTCCAACATGTCAAATAATATGTTTATATCACTTTACTCTCTAGGCATACCTACGTAATAAAAATATCAAAACTCACTAGTTGTCCTGCCACTGCTGCTAAATGGTTTCTTTATTATTATTAAATTCTCTCATACCATGTTTTCTTAAAAGTGCCCTCATAAATTGTTATTATTTTTTAAAGAACTCTTTCCAAAATCTGTCTTCCACTTTTTTTATCTAGTTTCTTCTTTTGGAGTTGATTTGCAATTGTAAAGGTCAACACACACTCTCTCTCTTTTCAAGAGATCCAGTTTGATCTTTTAGAATTGATTTTTAATTGTAAAGGTCAATCCTCTCTCTCTCTCTCTCCTCTCAAGAGAAATATTTATAATATTAAATGAATTATATTTAAATAACAAAAATTCTTAAAATTATAATGACTCTATTCCGTATTATATCGTTACGTTTCTTTTTATTTTAACTCTATTTTGTATCACTCTTCTAATATTTTAAATTTTTATTACACTTTTTATTTATGCAATTTTCATAATTAATGATATTCTTTTTATTTAAGCACTATCCATTTGTTAAGTAAGTTGATATTAATTTTCTTGGTTAAACAAAAAAAAATCCGGTGTTCACCAAAGACAAAAAATGAAAAATTCAATATAATCTAACGAAGGTCACACGCAGAGGACTAGAAGGGATAATGATGATCTTCCTACTAGACAGCTTTATAGAAGGGAGCAACAAAAT
>JAULJZ010068085.1:0-32673 GCA_032270985.1 Heliamphora pulchella | reverse complement strand
CCCCCCCCCCCCCCCCCCCCCCCCCCCCCCAAAAAAAAAAGAAAGAGAGAGAGAGAGAGAGAGAGAGAGAAATCAGAAATGAGATGAATATCAACAACAGATGATACCATCCCCTCCACCCTTTAAAAGCTATGGGAATGAATTGAAGATTCTATAATTTGATGATACCAATGAATTCCTTTGCTGTAAGTGCATCATCTCCTGAAACAAGGTTTACTCCTAGAATGCACAATAGAATTTTTCATTTGATGAAAAATGGTTTCTTTCTGTTACAAGATTTAGGATTTAGTGTGTTGACAGCTTCCACAGAAATGAAGATTGAAGAAATGAAGATAGACAACGCAACATACACCCTGATCCTATCTCATGTAAGTATCTTACATCAGTTTAGGACATTAGAACAGTTCTTTTATTACGTCTTTCGCATCATATATGGGAGTCAAGTGTTAGGGGGAAAAAAGTAACCTATGACACTCAATTTCTAAGAAAGGCTATGAATGTCCAGAGTGTCAGAAACTCTTAAAAAATTGAAGTTCACATAACAAATATTTTTTGGATATTTATAATTAGGAAGTAAAAATGGAACTCAAAGCATATGAGGTTAGATTTGGGGCGAATGTCATCTAATGGAGTTGTTGTTTTTAGTCAATTCTAACAATTTCTTTTCTGTTCTTTTCCATTTTGTTGGTGGTGAAGTTTGACATTGTTATTCGAAATTTCACAGCTTTAATATTTTCATTGAATTCAGTAAATACCCTTATTTTGCCGTTGACATTTACTTAATTCTGAATCTGAATTCTGAATCTGAACTCTGCAATGACTTGGTTTTTGATAAAACTATAAATGGGGCTTCATTTTTGGTCTAAACCAACATAAATAAGACCTGAACATCCCAAATTTCAAAAGCCCCAATCACCTAAGAAATCTAGATCCTTCATATATAAAGAAGAAAACCTAACCTTACTATGCATAAAAACTTTTCTGTTTTTAAATAATAAAAAAATCTCCAATTGTTCTGTAAACAACTCACATCATATACACTTTGATCAATCAATGTGCATTGATTTGTCTTGCTGACTGGCTAATGGCGATTGGAGCTACTGTAAACAGAGACCTAGATAAGAAGTGGTTGTCTGCAGAGTCCAGGCCACTTGCAAGTGGAGCTCAAGCTTGCAGCTTGAAGAGGGATGACATCAAGGCTAACACATCCAAGTTAGGTTGCAAGTTTGTATACTCTTGATCATAGTTGTCAAATTAAGAACCAAATCGAGAATTGAAATTACCATTTTCTAAATTATGAATCTAACCAAAATTTGAATTATAAAGATCTAGTACTTTCGAAAATAAACCAAACCAAACCAAATTAAGCGTTATGTCCCAAGCAATTGAGGTCAGCTATATTAATCTCTAAAATACATAATATGTGTGTGTGGGTGTGTGTGTGTGTGTATAGCCAGACAATTAGAAATTACAAATATAAAAAGTTCAATGAAGATTTTGTTTTGACTGACGAGTGACGAGCACTTATAACAGGTAAGGCCTTGCCTCATCAAAACTATGGGTCCAATCCGTGACATAATCTATGGTAGTGCATTACATTGACGATTCCGTCATGATTTATGGCAATTCATAGCTTCATGTACAATTACGAATTATAGGAAACAGTAATATGTACATCATGTGAGAAGTTTAAACATTAAATATTTCAAGTCACCACATTGAGATAAATTTAACACAACATGCATTCATATATTAGATTATAATTCATACTCATCGCATGATTCACGACTTCACAAGCTTCAATCCTAGCATTTGTATTTTGTTCCAAAACTGAAGTCTATATGTGTGTGTGATACCGGAAAGCACTAAGGGTAAATTTATACTAGTGTCCAAGTTAGGTTGCAAGTTTGTATACTCTTGATCATGGTTGTCAAATTAAGAATCAAATCGAGAATTGAAATTACCATTTTCTAAATTGTGAATCTAACCAAAATTTGAATTATAAAGATCTAGTACTTTCTAAAAGAAACCAAACCAAATTAAGCATTATGTCCCAAGCAATTGAGGTCAGCTCTATTAATCTCTAAAATACATAATTCACCCCTTTGGTTTGAGTTTACCCCATAGCCACAAGTCTAAGCCTTCAACACTTCAATAGTACTATCAAGCAAAAATTTCACGGTGTAAACCTAACTACGCCTATCTTTTACCCAACGACACCTGTAAGGGGATAATTTCAAAACGAAGAGGTACTATATCCTGAGTGCCTTGTTGATACAGCGCAACCATCTCTTCTGCTATAGCTTTCCACCAAATAGGAATAGACAAGGCCTTCTAAACAGATTTAGGAACAAGAACATAAGATACAGAAACAGTAGAGACATGCAAAAATGGGGACAAATACGTGTAAGAGACAAACAATGCAATATGATGAGCAATATAAGTACGTTTACTACTGCATAGCACAATGGGAAGAGAATTAGGATCATTAGGAGTCATCGCGGCAGAAGAAATAGAAGTTGCAACATCTAGCAACAGCTCTCATGAAACTTTTAACAAATGTCTTAACTTACATTTAGCAACCTTATTTTGTTGTGTAGTGTGAAAGCAAGAAGTGTAACAATCCTCCACCTACTGGGCCAAGGCCTACTGACCCATGGTGGAAGCAGGCCTTGGCCCAGAAGTTTAATCTCAAGTTAAAGGTACAACAGCCTGAGCTACCCGACTTAACATAAATATAGCCACTAGAGCCATTCTAAAAAGGGAGGATTTATTTTTGTAGTTGGGTATGTGGAAGGCATCAGAGTTACTTAGTAGCAAGTTGGTGATACTAATACATTAAGTAGTAAACCCACCCCAAGCAAGAAAATTAGATGTAGGATGGATTTTTTTTTTCCACTTGCACCCTATAGCCCCGTAACTTCACCTAGCTAGCCAATTTGAATAGTAGGACATAAGAGACCCCACATTTGCCCATATATGAACACACGGAACACTATCTGGGGCCTCTACCCCACCACACCGCCATGGAGCTTTTCATGGTACCAAGGTCGGCTCTAATATTATGTGATAACCCTTACAAAATTGGCCCAAAAGTTAAAGCTCGAGCTATTTAATAGCAACCTGGTGATTTATTATATAATACTCTAATTTTCCTTCCCCACTTGATATGAGATGCATTTTAAACTTAAAAGAAGACTGTTGTAATTTTTTTTATGAGCAAACAATTATATTTTGTTTTTGCTAGATAAGTAGAGAATTATTTAACCTGAGCATAAAGAGCATGCCAACAAAAGCAGAAGAGAGGGACCCTATACAAAAAGCGAGACAAACCACAAAAAACTCTCAGGCCCACGAACCTAAGTGCTCTACAAAAGAACAAACACTACAAGCTCATGGATCCACAAAGTCCAAAAAGTTCTCTATGAATGGTACACAGGCTTTTCAGACAACCAACTATACAAAATAGATAAAAAGGAACTTTTCAATCTATGAACTGGTGCTCCAAGCCATCAAAAGATCTTCAGCTAGACTCCCTCCAAAGCTTCCACAATAAGTACAAAGGAGCTACGAGTCACATCTTCCTCATCTTTTTTCACTCTCCCCTCCAACCAGAAGTTCAGCACAAGCACCCAAAGTTCTCTAGCTACCTCACATGAAACAACAATGGGAAATGGATTCCCCATCTCAGTTACACATGCAACACCAATTAATTAAAACATGGTGTCTTCTAATGAGATTATCAGTGATGAGGATCTTCCCAAAAGTGTCAAACCAAAAAAGTAGGAAACCTTACGCGAAACTCCCACCTTCCAAATACTTCTCCAACGAAAAGAAAAATGTTGTAATATATTACGGCGACGGTGGTGGAGGTGGTAGCGGCGGTGGTAGTGGCAACAGTGGTGGGGACGATGGTGGCAACAGTGGCCGGGGGTACCAGTGGCGCTGGTGAAGGAGGTGGTGGTGGTGGTGGTGGTGGTGGTGGTGGTGGTGGAGGTAGCGGCAGTGGTGGAGGTAGTGGCAGCGACGGTAATGGTGGCAACGACAATGGTAATGGTGGTAGTGGTAACAGCAGTGGAGGTGGTGGTGGCAGCTGTGGTGGTGGCAATGATTGTAGTGGTGGCAATGATTACAAGCTTTTCTGATCCTGCTAGAGGTGGAGACCCCATATTATACCAACATCTGTTTCGGTTCTTCAGTCATCCCGAGGTGTATATTCCCATTCTGCCTGATTAATTCGAACTTACTAATGAAAAATAATACATCGATTGTGCTAATGCTCTAGAAGATCGATTCGCCCTTACCCAAACGAGTGAAGCCGACCAATGTGGTAATGGCTGTAGTAGAGTCGATAACCATGGTGGTGGCAATGGCAGTGGCAGTGGCAGTGGCAGTGGCGACGGTGTTAGTAGCATATTTTGATCAAAAATGTTTCTATTTTTCCTAAATAATATTTTTCAAGTATCATCCAAACATCGAAAAACAAAAGAAAATAGTTTTTTGCAAAATGATTTTTGCAAGAAAAATATTTTCATTATAAAATATTTTACGTCAAAACAAATGGAGCCTAAATGACTAGACATGTTACTCAAGTTTAGGTACAACAGATCTCAACTCTCCACTGGAAACTCAACCCTAAATATATGTATATGTGAACCAAGGTAGCAAAATTACTACCCTATGAGAGGTTAGTGATCCCCCAAGTAATAATGCAGCTAATCTATTCGTGTAGGCGGGAAAAGGCAACAAAATGCAAAACCATCCAGTAGAAAAATTTACGAGAACAAAAAAAAAAATCTATCAAATCAAAGGCGCTAAAACAAAATCACTCATACTTTAGACTTGCTGGTCAAGCAAGTTATTAATTTAATAATCAATGCAATAACACTTTACGAGAGAAAACATTTATTAACTTTACAAAAATAACGACAATATGCCAGATGCATATAGCATAACTCCGAAATGACAAATGCATAAATTCAGATGTATTGGAGAAGAAACGTACAGTGAAGTAGGCAATGTAGCTCACTGTAAGTGTCAGCGAAATCTCAATGACAGTATCGTTGAAAATAAACCCAAGCCACAACACAGATGCTATTCCAAAAGCAATACCAATGCCTACACTGAACAACAAAAGAAGTCTTAAAAACAAACCGACATGTGGTACAATGATAAGTTGCAACTAAAAGATACTTACGCTCCAAGAGAAACTTCTGTTAGAAATTTTAATACAGCCCCCCAGGTAAAACTCTGCCCAAAGACCATTCGATAGAATAGCTGATAAACCACTATTGCCGTCCTAAAATCAGAAATCAAGCAAATAAGATCACATGTTCAGGACTCTGTTAAGAACTTACTGGAGTGTCAGGTGCGGAAATGTGTTCAAAAGTTAGATTCATCAAATTCTCATGTCCAAGGACACTATGACCCATCTAGTCTTCATAGTCTTAAATACTTCTTTCATGTTTTTGCGGTAAAATGGTGTTCACCAATGCATTGAGTAATACTTCATGAGTGCAAGTCCAACTAAACATGTCGGACACATAAAACACACACTTAATTGTCGAGCGTCCAACGTGGGTAATTCGGATACTTTACAAATTTAGAAAAGTTCATGTAACATAGGTTAAGAACATAACCAAAGTTAATGACCATTTCATCAGGCTAAGTTGTTGACCACCGACTCATCTAAAATCTTAAGTTGTTAGAAATAAGAAATATAATTATTGATATCCTAATAAGCCCTTATGTGTTGAGAATATCTTCTCCTTAATAAGGCAAACCTATGCAAGTATTATAATTATGCAGTGAAGTTTGAAAACAAGATCTCTTTCTTGCTTTGTTTCCTTGTTCCATTTTTGACAACCAACTCATTTAAATGGTTAGAACATTAGGGAGGGTGATTAAATTATTTCTAGTAAGCATATCTAAGGAATATGGGTTCATTGAGCAATTTGCTCATTCAATGTGAACTAGTTGGAAAATGAAAGGTATCCAGAGAGTTTAAAACAAGAATGTTGAACAGAAACAGTGAAAAACAATACCCGTCATTCATCAAGGATTCTCCTTCAATAATAGTACTAAGTTTTTTGCTTGCACCAAGATCTTTCAACAGAGCAACAACAGCCACAGGATCAGTGGCACTAAGAAGTCCCCCAAGTAACAATGACGTTTTCCAGCTCCAGTCATACGGAAAAGTAAGCTGCACAATGTTGTTGCGGATGTTATTGCAAAAGACCAACATCTATTGACAACATAAAATAATTGAACAAACCTTAAAAGCAGAACCAAGACAGAAGGTTGAAATGAGAACACCAGGCCCAGCAAGCAGAATCATTTGTGCCATGCATCTCTGTACAGGAAAAAACAAAAAAAAACAAAAAACAAAAAACAAAAGAAAACATGAAACCACTCACAATCCAAGTTCATTTCAAAATGTGTTAAGTAGATTGCATAGGGTTATGCTAAAAGCGGTTGGGAGAAACTGAAGTAAAGAACTCGAGGGAAAACATCTACATCAATGAAGGCCATTCCATATAATTATGACTCTATGATCACGAGGATAGTTATAATAATAACTTGCTAAAGGAAATGGACAAAGAAAATGAATGATGGTTATTGCAATATGTTACATCAGATAGACAGCAGATAATTAATTGCTTCATGAAAGGCTATCTGAGACTGATGTCGCACAGAAAATTGGCTTACATGTTATTCTTCAAACTATTTGATAAATTCTACACAAGGACCTGCATTTAAAAGAATTGAAATAGTAACTAATCAACAGGGATGCAGTTACATTTCTGCCAACGCTGATCAAATGCCAGGACCCCGTATCACCAGTCCAGTGTTCACTACCAGTTTCCAAGAAAGTAGTTATGACAAACGGAGGATATGGCCTCAACATCAAGAAAGTTTTGCAATGAAGTTCATAAGACTATCTTAACACAGTTTTGTACTACATCTCTAAACCAATGTAATATATCATACCAGAACAGTATAGACAGCCTGAGACAATCATCTCTACAATGCAGAAGAGGGGCATTAGTTGTGAGGCAATCCCTTCTCTACGGAAAACCATAGAATTGCTAACCAAACATCCAATATGATGACTATGAGACAAGATCTTACAAATTTGTACATGCCAACATCTGACATAGTTCAATGTATACAAACCTTCATAAGCCATCACTTGTTCCTAAAGGCAAGCAAAATTGATTATAATCCACTTCTAGATAGGCTTTCAGGCAAGAACAGGAGTTTATCAATACTATAATGAGGAACTGTTCAGTAAAATGAACTGAAGGAACAGAAAGGTGGAGGGGAAGGAGAGAGAGAGGTGGAGATAAATTTTAATCAACTGTTTGGTTTTCTGATTTCTTTAGAGAGAAGAAGTCAACTCTCAAATGCCAAGCATTGTACTCAAACTAGGTCGAATAACAGTTCTTGTTTTCTCGGAGCCCAAAGAAGAGGTTAATTTCACTTTCAAAACGTCATTTTTTACATTTACCACACATCCTCACCGACAAAACAGAGGCCAACCAAGTATTTCAGATGGAGAAAGATAAAAAAAGGTGATGAGATTTCAGCGGAAAACTAAAAAACAAACACATGCAGCTTGCATGTAGAGTGGCATGGCCAGAATACCTTACCCACAAAAAGAGATGAAGGTTCTTAAAATTACATCCCTGGTAACAAAGCAAAAGAGTTGCAACTCCTTTAATGTCTAAGCAGCCATATTACCGATAAAATTAGAGGCAGATTTTGACTTTTAAGACTAAGTAAACCATACGCAAATTCAGTTATCCCAAATTCCCTTGGCTTTTTAATGAATGAATAAATAAAGCAAAAAGTCTGTGCCATTTATCAGTTTGATTATTACTTTCACCCAGTCCTCTATTTGAAGATTATTTTGTGCCCCAAGTTTGTACATTCTTTTAAGCTAATCTCACACAGACCAACAAAGATTCTAATAACAAAAGAAACTTGTGACTAATGAGCAATGGCATAAATCAAAGGGAAATCTCTGAAATAGAGGGGGACAAGATAGAAAACATAAAGGCCTCGTTTAATAACCGATATAGGTTGAGTGGGATTAATAATGAGATAGGATTAATATATGGATTAGTCCCGTGGCTATGTTGTGCCTGGGAGTGAGCACCTTGTTTGTCGTTTGCGTAAGGCACTAAATGGTCTGAAGTAATCTCCCCCCGTGTCTGGTTTAATTGCTTCAGTTCTGTTATCATTGCTTACAGTTTTCGGTGTTTCACATCTTATCATTTGGTCTCTGTTCATCATTTTTTCTGCTGGTACTATTGTGCTAATTGTTTTTGTTGATAATATCATTATTTTTTGTGATGATTCTACTGATTTAGCTTCTTTAAAACAACATTTGGCTTACCATTTTCATACCAAGGACTTAAGCGTTCTTCGTTATTTTCTTGAGATTGAGGTTGCCCGTCTCTCTAGGAATTTCTTTATCCCAACGTAAGTATACTCTGAATCTTCTCTTTGAGATTAAGTTGCTTGGTGCTCGTCTAGTTGATACACCTATGAATTCTGCTGTTAAGCTCGATGTTGAACAGAGAAAACCATTTCCAGATGTTAGTCGTTATCGGCAGCTTGTTAGGAAGTTAATCTATCTCATGGTCACTCGTCATAATATCACATATGTTGTTGGTGTTGTTAGCCAGTTTATCCGTGCTCCTCATCAGCCACACTTGATGTTGTTTGTCATATTCTTCACCACTTGAAACGTTCCCCAAGTCATGATTGTTATATCGTCCATCTGATCATTGTCTGTAATTGGCTTTACTGATGTTGATTGGACTGGTAATCGCTTTGACAGGCAGTCCACCTCTGGCTATTATACTCAGTGTTGTCAAATCGGGATACATATCGCGTATCGTAATCCCACTTTTATGTATCGCATATCGTATCATATCATGTATCGTAAGACACGTTAATTTAATTATATATAAGTTGATAAAATAATTATCATACCATAAAATTATAAAAATAAGTTCTCCTAATACAAATCTATTACATATGCCCAAAATAAAGTTTAAACTTCAAAATATCAAATTTCAATTTTTCAACCATATCTATATAAGATGTGCCAAAAAACAACCATCAAGTTGTTACAATTCAAAAACAAAAGTGTATCAAGATTCAAGATTTTTAATTTAGTTTTATTCGAATCATACCACCCAAATATTCATTACTACAATAATTACACCTCAATCTTAATCTAGTGTTATCAACACCACCATCATCCACTTGTTCATTAACACGTACACAATGATCTAAAATAATGTCGATAACTTTTCTACAACTTTTCTTTTTAGGATGCATAATTTCAATATCCAAAATAGCTGAGAATATTCCCAAAGGCAAAAAACAGTCCAATAAGGCAAGAATAACTCTCAAGTCTCAAATGATAAAATGCAAACAGCCAAACAAAGCACAATGAGATAATGCAAACAGCCAAACAGAGCACAAGAATAACTCTCAAGTCTCAAACCTACGATGCGAAATCCAAACCTACGACGACAATCGAAATCAGCGTCTGTGACAACAATCAAAGTTGGCAGCGTCTCTTCTTCGGTGTTTCTTCTCCATCTTCGACAATGACGCAGAACAGAGGCAGAGCAGAGGCGTCGACAAACCCTAGTGTCTCTTCTTCGCCTTCATCTCTTCGATGCGCAGAGCCAGAGACAGAGCAGAGTCATCTCTTCAAAGTTCGAACAAGACAAACCCTAACATCTTCTTCGTCTGGGTCTTCGATGCACAGCTAGAAGGGAAAATCGGTAAGTTTTCCGACATATTAAAAATCACACGATACAGTGCATATAGCGATTCTGCGATACGAGCGTACGATACTTAGACGTATCCTACAATTTTTGGTCTCGAATGATATGTCAATCGATTCGTATAGTTTTTTCTTCGATACGATACGTATCGTACGATACGTATCGCGTATCGTACGATTTCGATAACACTGATTATACTTTTGTTCTTGTCACTCAACGTACTAAGAAACATAATGTTGTTGCTCGTTCCAGTGTTGAAGCAGAGTATCATGCTATCGCTCATACAGCATCTGAAATGTTGTGGATTCGTTCTCTTCTCCAGGACTTTGGCGTCACGTATTCTCGTCCTATGGAGATGTTTTATGATAATCTAGCAACCATAATTATTGCTAATAATCCTGTATTCTATAAGCGTACTAAGCATATTGAGGTTGACTGCCACCTATTCGAGACTTCCTAATGACGAAGCAAATTGTCACTCCCGATGTTAGCTCAAATAATTAATTGGCTGATATTCTCACTAAACTGTTAGCTTGATCTTCTTTTCAGAGACTTCTCTCCAAACTAGGCATGTTTGATCTCCATGTTCCAGCTTGATGGGAAGTATTAAAATTTATTTTATATTTTACTGGATAATTTTGAAATTATCTATGTGTAACTCATATATATATGTTGTAGGGTGTAGAGACTATTTTGAGTCCCTTGATGCTTACCTTAATTCTCAACTAGTATCTCTCTTTCGTTCTACCTTTTGCCCTTCCTTCAACTCTAGATCACTATTTTACAATTCAACTGTAAAGAGGTAGGATTAGTTATTGGCATATTTGGTTTGCATTGGATTAGATAATGGACTGAAACATAACTTGTTTGATTTGCACATATAGAATTGGATTATACTTATCACTTTTCAATTTTACCCTCGTATCAATTAGATAATAAAACAAATTCATGGAAACCAAGTAAGAAGATTACATGTTGCAACCAACACTATTCATGCTTGCATCAACTGTGAACGTAACTAACATTGTAACCATATTGCTAAAGAGTTGCCCAGCAAATGCCTATTCAATAATATAAAACAGATCATTAATCCACAATAACTAAGCAATGATGTTCCTGTGAGAGAGTGTGCATCTTTGTTATTTTGTTATAATTAAATAGGTAGTTTCGTATTTCATATATTATTAGGTTTGTTAGTTTTTCTATAAATATACCATGTAATTTATCATTAGTGGTAACTTGAATGATTATGCAATAATAATATTCTTCACTTTGTTTGCTATCATGGTATCATAGCAGAGTTCAAAACGCTAACCCGCCGCCGACCTCCCTCTTCTCCAGCACCGACATCATCCTTCTCTGAGCACCATCGAACCTCCCTCTTCTCCTTCGTAGAACCCATCGAACCTCCCTCTTCTCCTTCGCAAAAACCTTAGGCGACGTCAACTTCTCTTTCACGAACTCCTTCGCAACACTCGTCTTCTCTAATGAAAACCATAGGCACCGTCTTCAAAAACCCTAAGCGCTGCCAACTCCAGAAATCCTAGGCGCCGCCGAAAACTCTACCTAGTGCAAAAACCTAGCTGGTCCTTCACACAACAACATCCACGATCACCGATGACCTCCACCAGCACCAACGACTTCGTCGGACTCGTCTTCCCCAGTAGTCGCCGCCGTGAGCCAAAACCCTCGATCTGCAACCCAATTTGTGCCACCGACTTCAAAAACCCTAGATCAACAACCCTTGACCTGTGTAAAACCTTAGCCAAAGCTCTTTGGCCACCGGCGACTTCGTTGGACCTCTCCATTAGCACCAACGACTTCGCCAGCCACCTTCACCACCTCCAACGATCTTGCCGGAATATTTGAAGCTTTCCCTCTCTTCCAGTTTGATCTTTAAACCCTCGAGTTTTCTTTGGGGGGTTGATTTCTCGTCTATTGTTGCAGATCCAGTGATCCCATTATTTGCAAATCTTTTTGTTTTCTTGATTTATTCCTTATTGCTGAAGATAAATTGTAAGCAATCAGCATCCGCTTCAATGGAACCAATTATGCTTATTGGTCCAATGTTATGAAGAATTTCCTTCTTGTAAAAGGGCGCAATGGGACTATGTAATAAGCTTAACCATTCGACTTACACATCCAAAAACTGAGGGGTATGACGCATTAATTGCACTTTGGGACATGGAGAATGCATAAGTACTTACCTAGTTTCATAACTCTATGGAACCCAAATTGAAATGAATTTGTCTAACTATACGACTGCCAAACATGTGAGATTATCTTCAGAACATGTATCTCACCTCTAACTTTGCCCAACAATATAAATTGGAGATGACTATTCGAAGTGCCAAGCAGAATGACAAATCAATCCAAAAATTTTATAATGAGATGACAACATACTGGACTAATTGGCTCTTATGGAACCTTCTGATTTGCAACTGATTAATAGTTATCTCTAGTATCCCGAAAAGCAGCGGCTTGTACAGTTTCTTATGGCTCTCCGTGATCAGTTTGAGTCGCTTCGTGGTGCTATTCTTCATCGCTCTCCATTTCCTTTTGTCGATGGGGCCAATCGTGAACTCATTGCAGAGAAAACCAGATTCAAGGTTGCTCAAATGGCTATTCCTTCTCAGTCCGTCTTGGCTACCTCTTCTTCGTCAGATGGTGCCACTTCTCACCCTCCGCTGCTGCCCACTCCCTCTCCTCACCTGCTTCAAGTTACAGGTAAACCGAAATCAAGAGTTGCTATGGATGAATATAGTTTTTGTCACCGGAAGTGCCATTGGAAGTCTGTTTGTCCTAAGTTAGCACAAAAAGGTCACTCTTCCTCATCAGCCACCTCTCGTACTCCTGCATCGACTTCTCGCCCTCACATGTCTCCCATGGCACCACATCTCTTCCGTCCCCGTTGCTGATAGATCATTTCATCAGTTTCAGGCCATGCTCGCTTCTTCTAGGACTCACTCACATGCTTCCATGACTACCTCACATTTAGGTTCCCATAATTCTTATTTCTCAGGTATATCACCCTCAACCTGAATCTTTGACTCTAGTTCTTCACACAACATGACGTCTGATTTGTCATGTCTTAGTAATTGTGTTTCTCATTCTTCTCCTATCACCACTGTTCATACTGCAAATAGTACACTTATGCAAGTCGTCTCTATCGGTTCGGTTGTTTCGTCTTCCTCTTCCTCGTTGACTATTCCTAATGTCTTTTATATACCACAATTGTCTGTTAGTCTTTTTATCTATTAGTCAGCTTTTTGATTCGGGTTTTATGTTTTTTTTTTCTTCCACTGGTTGTGTTGTTCAAGAATGGATGTCCAAGAAAGAAATTGGGGTCGTGTGTAGAGCTGGTGACCTATACCTTCTGGAAAGTGTCCACATTCCGGCGGCTACCACTGTTGCTGTGTCATCCTTTTCTTTAGATCAACATTCTTCCTATTTTTACATTTAGCATTCTCGTTTAAGACATTTATCTAATGAGCATTTAGAAATTTTGGTTCAACCTAATAGGTTAAGCAAAGCGTCAGTTAATGATATTTCTAATTGTTAGAGAATAGAATGCGATCACTAATCCCACCCAAGATCAACAACGAACGCACAAACCACAGAATAATAACGAAAAAGGGAGAAAGAGAGTCAATCACACACAAGCACAAGGTTTACGTGGTTCAGCAAATCGTGCCTACGTCCATGGGATCACACACTTCACTATATTGATTGAAGATTACAAAGGGAAAAGAGTTCTTGAGAGAGGAGGAACAAGCAACAACAAAAGAATAACCAACTACAATGCAGCGGCTGCAACCCTAGCAGCTTATAATAGTACATTCCACATGCAAACCAATCGATCGGTCTAAAGATGGATCGATCGTCCAAAAACAACTCTCGATTTCTCTGCAGCCTGCTACAGACAGATCAATCATTCAAAAACAACTCTCGATTTTTCTGCAGTCTACTTCAGACAAATCAATCCGTCTTTAGACCGATCGATCCGTCTAAAGACAAGTCAATCCATCTTTCCCACAGGTGTGATTTTCTTCATCTCTGACACTGAGTGTAGTCGATGTAAACTAGCTAAAATGTCAGTTATTCTCTTTAATAAAAGTGCGTCTATTTCCACTTATCCTTTTTCTATTGTTCATACTGATGTGTGGGGACCTTCACCCGTTGCCACCAAGGGTGGCTGTGTCTATTATATGTCCTTTATTGACGATTACAATTGGTTTTGCTGGGTCTATCTTATATCTCACAAATCTGATTTATTCCATGTTTACCGCAATTTTCACTCTATGATTTAAACCCAATTTTCTACTACTATAAAAAAATTTGTTCCGATTTGGGTGGGGAGTACTTTCTGGCTAAATTTATTGATTTCCTAGCATCTTCAGGTACCATTCATCAGTCCTCATGTTCTAACACCCCGGCCCAAAATGGTAGGGTTGAAAGGAAACATCGGCATACGCTCGATACAACTCGATCTCTCCTTTCCTCCTCTATCCCTGCCATATTCTGGGGTGAAGCCGCTCTTATGGCCGTGTATCTTCTCAATCGTATGCCCTCTCCTCTTCTCTCTGGTATCTCCCCTTATGAAAAGCTTTTTGGTCAAGCTCCCAATTATTCCTTTCTTCGTGTGAGTTGAAGAGTAAAGTAGTGATTTAAGGTTAAAGGAGCAGAGAAACAAGAAGAAAGAAAGACAGAGAATTTTATTAGAAGAATAATGAAACTTAATATCACCTCTACACCATACCAGTATTTATATAAGAGATACCAAACTTATTACAAAATGACCCTAACATGTATAAGTAATTATCTAACAGTGTGTTTGGTTCTATCTGCTTTGTCCTTCTTCCCAAACGCGGACAGAGAAACTCAGTGCCCGTTTTGCCCTGTGTGCCTTCTTAGGGTATGGTCTTCAGCAAAAAGAGTATCGGTGTTATGATCCTATTTCAAAACGTCTGTATGTCTCGTGTCATGTCGTGTTTCTCGAGCGCCTCTTTTATTTTAATCTTCCTCCAAAGTATGCTCGTCTCCAAAGACTATTTGATTTGTTTAGATCCTTTTCATCTTGATGTGCCTTCTGAGAAGTTCCTCTTTAATCTTGATGTTTCTCGGCTACCTAACTCCTTCCGCTCCCCTCAGCCTCCATCCTTCCCGTTAGTTTACTCTCGCTGGCCGATTACCTATTCTCCTTCGTTGCCCGCCAACACTGATCTAGCTCCTCCTGCACCTTGGGAATTTAATCCTCCTAAACGTCGATATCCTTTGCACACTCATACACCACCGATAAGACTTAGTTTCTCGAATACATGTTTATCTCCTTCCTATCATGCTTTTTTAACTTCTCTTCATGCTTATTTTGAGTCTCAATTTTATAAGGAAGCATGTACTAATCTTAATTGGGTAAATGCCATGTTTGAAAAATTAGCAGCTCTTCAAAAAACTGGTACTTGGGAGATTGTTCCATTACCTACCAATAAAAAATCTCATTAGGTGCAAGTGGATGTACAAAATTAAAATTCACTCCGATAACTTTTTACAGCATTACAAAGCTCGTTTGGTTGTCAAGGGCTTCTCTCAAGAATACGGTGTGGGTTATGAGGAGACCTTTGATCAATGACCATCGTTCGTACCCTTATTTTCGTCGATGTTGTTCGTCACTGGCATCTGTTTCAGCTAGATATCAATAATACCTTTCTCAATGGTTATCTTCATGAAGAAGTTTATATTCGTCCCCTTCTGGGTCTGTCTCATCCCCCAGGTCTGGTTTAATGTCTTCATCGTGCCCTCTATGGTCTCAAGCAAACTTCTCATGCCTGGTATGATCGTTTTCACTCTACTGTTACCTAGATTGGTTTTCATCCAAGGGCCCATGATTCGGCCCTATTTATTGGTCATACCACTACTAGTATTGTGGTCTTACTCTTATACGTGAATAACATGATCATTACTGGTTCTGACTCTAACACTATCTCTGACGTCAAGCAACATCTCTTTCGAGAATTTGAAATGAAAGACTCGAGCCCTCTTCGGTATTTTCTTGGTGGCTATCTTCTCTCTCAAACTAAGTATGCTCATGAGGTTGTTCACCGTGCGCACCTCACAAATGAAAAAATTGTTGACACTCCCATTGAATTGCATGAGAAGTTTTCTTCTATTGATGGTGTGCCACTTGAGGACCCTTCTCTTTATCGGGAGTTAGTCGGATGTTTGGTTTATCTCACTGTGACCTGCCCTGATATAGCTTATGTTGTTCATGTGGTTAGTCAGTTTGTCTTGGCTCCACGCTCCACCACTAGGCAACTTTACTCTGTATCATTCGTTATGTTCGGCACACTATCTTTCAGAGTTTGTTATTATCGTCCACATCCTCATTGACTCTTCAGGCGTATGCCGATGTTGACTGGGCTAGTAATTTATGTGACCGAAAGTCCGCTACTGGTTTTTGTGTATTTTTCAGTTACTATCTTATTTCCTAAAAAAGTAAAAAACAGTCAGTAATAGCCAATTCCACTGCTGAGGCTGAATATCGGGCCATGGCCCATGCTACTGCTGAAATTGTCTGGCATCGGTAGCTTCTCTGTGACCTGGGTGTCCCCTCCCCTTCTCTTACTTCTCTATACTGTGACAATAAGAGTACCATTCAGATTGCTCACAATTTGTGTTTCATGAGCGTACCAAACACATTGAGATTGACTGCCACTCTGTCCGTCATCATCTTCAGTTGGGCACTATTTCTTTACTGTTTGTTTCGTCCACCTTGCAGCTTGTTGATTTCTTCACAGACTCATACTGCGGCTCGTTTTCGCTTTATGCTAGACAAACTCTCGCTGCTCTCCGGGCTCTCATCATGAGTTTGAGGGGGGTGTGAGAATGTACATCTTTGTTATTTTGTTATAACTAAAGGGGTAGTTTAATATTTCATATATTATTAGGGTTTGTTAGTTTTGCTATAAATATACCATGTAATTTATCATTAGTGGTAACTTGAATGATTATGCAATAATAATATTTTTCACTTTGTTTTACAGTCCAACCGGACTATTAATCCGACTTATAAATTCATCACCAAAGACAGTATTGCTAAGCCCACGGGATTGGTTATCTAACCTAATGCTTCACAATAGGCATCAAACAGGCCCAAAATGACAACTCAATCCCACCAAAAAAAGCAGGTCTTAAACAGCTTAAACAAGCAAGAACAAGGACAGATTGTAACAGGCAAACTTTTTCCTAGAAATAGAGGTGCAATTAAAGAACACCAATGGTGCTGTTAACATATTATGTATTAACTATGTTATCTTGTAGGTACGTCCACAGTATCTATAGTAGTCCCTCAAGTTTGAATATAAAATAACGTGTGTGCCTCACAAGGGATTACACACTTCTATTATTCTGTCTCATATTCTAACATGGTATTAGATCCACCATGGAACCCTAGCGGCCAGTCTCCCCCACCAGCCCTAGCTGCCAGCCCTAACCCTAGCCGCCAACCTCCAGCCTCCAGCCTCCAGCACTGAAACCCTAGCCCGAACTCACTGTCAGCCACCACAACCTTTCTCCAGCCCCTCGCCAACCCTCGTCGTCCTTCACCACCTACTCACCGACCATAGCTGGCCCTCTAAACCACTCGCTAGCCACCAGCAGCCCTCCAAAACCACTTGCCGACAATCAACAGCCACCGAAACCACTCGCCGACCACTGACAGTCCCTCTCTGACCCTCGCCGACCCTCGCAAACCACCTACAGTCTCTCGCCAACCCTTTTTCTCTCTCTCTCTCTCTCTCACTACGTCAATATGTGAAATGGGGTATGTTCAATCCCAAAGAAAGTTCTGTGATGTTCGCTTCTTGTTGATGCAGTAAGGGTCCGTTGCTGATTCTCTGGAGTTCCTCCGTGGGGTTGTGATTTGTGATCCGTGGTATTTTTGAGCTCTTGTTTGCGAACAAGGATGTCAGAGGATTCGGTGATCCACGAATCCCAAGTTGATGCTGGACCGCAGCGTACGACGGAAGTTTTCTCATCATCGACACGGTTGGTTGATCGGCGCCTTGATGGTGCCAATGGCTATGCCTTATGGAGAAAGAGTGTCCTTAAATCTCTTCAAGGAATGGAGCTCGATTCACATTTGTTTGATGATCCCCCACCACGAACATCGGAGACCCTCCAGACCTGGACCTGGGATGATGCCCGGATATTTAATCAGTTGCTGAATTCGATGGATCCGTTTGTTCAGGCTTTGGTAGTGAATATTGATACTGTGAGGGAGATCTGGTCCTCGTTAGAATCTATATATTCATCCACGCATGATCTTTCCCGCCTCTATGACGTTATGAAAGGCTTCTTTAAGTCTCAGCAGTCTGGAAAGCCTCTTCAGGATCACTTTATGCAGTTCAACATTTTGCTGACGAGTTTGATCGCCTCTTACCGTTCACGAATCAGTTGTCACAATTTCAAAAACAGAGGCAGCAGCTCTTTGTGGTGTGTTTCTTGGCTAGCCTAAACTTTGAATTTGACACCGCCCGCTCTCAGATTCTTGCTGGGGCGAAGATTCCCACTCTTTTTGAGACGTTTCGTCGTGTGAGTCGGGCTACCCGTTGGAATGGGTCTCGTGGTATATATGCTCTAGAGCGTACTAATCAGACTGCTATGGTGGGATTTCATGGTGGTCACGATGGTCAAGGTTGCGGTCATGGTGGAGGCCGGTCTAGTCGCGAGGGAGGTTGTGATGGTGGTCGTGAAACCCGTGCATGCCATTATTGTGGGATTTGAGGGCACATTCAGAGAAAATGTTACAAGTTTCATGGGAAACCCCCACTGGTGGCGAATGCCACAGCTGATCATAGCCAGCAAGACTATAGCCAGATGAGCCCTCAGGGGGCATCTACCTCTTCCAGATGGGTTGTTAAGATGACTGCGGCTGAGTATGACCTCTATCTGCAAAGTCAGAATGGGAAGAGTATGGGTGCTTCTGAGTTACTAGCAACGACTTTCGCAGGTAATCCTACTGCATGTGTGGCCACTCCACGCACCTGAGTCATTGATTCTAGGGCCTCTGCTCATATGGTTGGATCCTCAAGTATTCTCTCAGATTATCAGTTGACTCCTGATCACACTGGGGTTTTGGTTGCCAATGGATCATCTTTAGCAGTTGAGGGTTGTGGTGTCATGACGCCTAATCCTGATCTTCCTTTACATAATGTCCTGCATACCCCTAATAACCCATTTAATTTGTTATCTATTAGTCAGATTACTACTGCTTTGGTCTGTTCAGTAACATTTTTCCTTGATCATTGTGTTTTTCAGGATCTTACGACGAGGACTATTAGTAGAGAATGGGTCTCGAGAGGGTTGTACCTGCTGGATACTGTTCCTGCTCAGGCATATTCCGCTCTGTCTTCTTCAACTCTTGATGTCCATTGTCGTCTTGGGCATCCTAGTTTATCGAGTCTTAAAATTCTTTGTCCTAGTTTGAGTTCTGTGTCTTCTGTTGAGTGTGAGTCGTGTCACTTTGCTAAGCACTTGCGTATGCCTTTTCAATCTCAAGTCACTAAAAGAGCTTCTGCTCCGTTTCATTTGGTTCATTCTGATGTATGGGAACCTAGTCCGGTCACCTCTATGTTTGGATTTCATTATTATGTGAGTTTTGTTGATCATTACTCCCGTACAACTTTCCTTTATTTACTAAAGAATAAATCCGAAGTGTTCTCTATGTTTACTTTCTTTTGTATGAGTGAAAAATAATTTGGCACATGTATTCGGGTGTTGCGTAGTGACAACAGAGGAGAGTATATGTCTACTGCTATGAGAGAGTTTATAGTGGGTCATGGTATTTCTCATCAGACGTCATGTCCCGATACTCCCGAGCAGAATGGTGTGGCGGAACGCAAGAATAGACATCTTTTGGAGACTGCCCACGCTCTTCTGTTCCATATGGATGTCCCACATCATTTTTGGTCCGAGGCCGTTCTCACAGCATGTTATCTTATTAACCGCATGTCTTTCAATGTGTTGGGGGTGTTTCCCTGATGTCGGTTTAGGTTCCTACTTCGCCTGTGTACTCCCTATCTCTTAAAATCTTTGGTTGTGTGTGCTATGTGCGCGACACCCGACTGCAGGTGACTAAGCTCGATGCCCGTGCCTTGAAATGTATCTTTCTTAGTTATCCCCACTCCCAGAAGGGGTATCGGTGCTACTGTCCAAAGTTAATGTCGATTTTTTGTGTCTCGGGACATTATCTTCCTTGAGTCCACTCCCTTCTACTCTGCGTCCCCTCCCGTTTCTTCTCCAGGTTGTGAGTCCCCTCACTCTCCATCGTCTGATGGCCTTCTTGTCTATCATGTCTCTACTGAAGCTCTTGCTGTCATTCCTTCGCCGCTCCCAGTGCCACCTCTTGCAGCAGCCCCCTCGCCTGATCCGACTCCTGCTAGGTCAGTTCTCTCGTTAGTTGATCCTTCTGCCCCACCGGTAAATGAGGCTCCTATCGCTGTTCGTCGACCCCATCGCAGTTGTCGAGATCACCCGCTTTATGTTGACTTCTATAAGGGCTTGTCTAGGTCTTTACGTGCTGTTATTTCCACTATTGATACTACTAATGTGCCTCATAGTATTTCAGAGGTTCTCTGCCATTCAGGTTGGCGCGGTGCTATGTTGGAAGAAATGGCTGCCCTTGATAATTATGCCACTTGGGAACTTGTTCCTCTTCCATCAGGGAAGAAAGCAGTTGGCTGCAAGTGGGTCTACATAGTTAAGGTTAATCCTAATGGTTCTTTGGCTCGCCTGAAGACTTGGCTTGTTGCAAAGGGATGTGCTCAAACCTGTAGAGTCGACTATTTTGAGACCTTCTCTCCGATCTCCAAGATGACTTCTATTCGTCTTTTTCTTTCTCTCGCCGCGGTCCGGGACTAACCACTTCATCAGTTGGATGTCAAGAATGCTTTTCTCCATAACGATCTTCAAAAGGAAGTTTATATGGAGCAACCTGCCAGTGTTGCTCCCAGTTTCGTTGCTCAGAGGGGGTTTGATATGGTTTGTCGCCTCCACCGTTCTCTATATAACTTAAGACAGTCTCCCCAGACCTGGTTTGGCCGGTTTAGCCTGGTGGTGCAACAGTTTGGACTGCAACAGTCAGGAAAAGATCACACAGTGTTCTATCGCCAAGCCTCTTCAGGGTGTATTCTTCTGGTTATCTATTTGACGATATTGTTATCACTGGCGATGATAGAACTGGTATTAGTGATCTGAAGGCCTTTCTGCAGACGAAGTTCCAAACTAAAGATCTTGGGCACTTGCGGTACTTTTTGGAGATCGAGGTGGCTAGAGGAAAGCGTGAAATATTTATTTCCCAATGAAAATATGTGATGGACATTTTACAGGACGTGAGTCTTCTGAATGCAAAGAGTGTGGAGTCCCCAATGGATCCGAGTGTGAAGCTTCTTCCAGGGGACGGTGATGTGTTTCCTCACCCCGAGAGATATCGTCAGATAGTAAGTAAACTTAATTATCTGACCACGATGATCAGACCAGATATTGCGTATCCAGTAAGTATAGTGAGTCAGTTCATGACAGATCCTTGGGTCCCACATTGGAATGCAGTGGTCCGTATCCTACGGTACCCCTATTCTAATCCTGGGAAGGGCCTACAGTTCTGTTATCGGAGTCACTTTCGAATCGAGGGCTATTCGAATGCGAACTGAGCAGGATGTCCAATTGATAGGAGATCCACATCAGGATTCTCAGTTTTTGTTGGTGGGAACCTGGTATCATAGAAAAGCAAGAAGCAAGATGTGGTGTCGAGGTTAAGTGCTGAGGCAGAGTATAGATCCATGGCACTGGCAACGTCAGAAATTATGTGAGTTCGATAGATTCTCACTGAGTTGGAAAAACCACCTAAGGGCCCTATCAAGTTGTGGTGTGATAAATAAGTCTACTATATATATTGTTACCAATCTAGTGTTTTATAAACGAACAAAATATATTGAGATTGACTGTCATTTCATCAGGCACAAGTACAAAAAAGGTACTATCGACTTTAGTTTTATTCGATCTGGTGAGCAGCTTGCTGATTTGTTCAGTAAAAGCTTTACCTGGGTCCCGCGTTCAATACATATGTAATAAGTTAGGCATGATTGATATCTACGTTCCAACTTGAAGGGGGTGTTAACATGTTATGTATTAACTATGTTATCTTGTGAGTATGCCTACAGTATCTATTGTAGTTACTCAAGTTTTAATATAAAATAGCGTGTGTACCTCACAAGGAATTACACACTTTCATTATTCTGTCTCATATTATAACAGGTGCACCATTTGATAAATCAGCGTGATGAAGAGAGAATCCATATTAATACCACAACAAAATGATTAGTGGGCACTGAAAGCATGAAAACCTCCAGAATCATAACCACAATCCTATCACCTACCCGAAGAAGATCATCCTTGTTATTTCAGGAAAACTACCTTGCCAAGTGAATGAAGTTGGATCAGCATGAAACTTTTCTTAATCATAGAACATGAAATGATTAAATTGGCAGGAAAGTCATCCATACCATGCTAACATCGAAGTACATTAAGTGACCGACCAAAAACCTGGGCTGTTTCCGACCATTCAACACAGATGTCCAGGTTTCGTTCACCCTCTGCGTAATTGCTTTTGCATTTGGATCACAAAAGGAGGAGAAAAGAGAAGTAGTAGAAGAGAGTCAGAAAGCATACGGCCCTCTCATGTATCGCATGGGCTCGGGTATGAGTATTGGGTGTTGGCGTGTGTTCAGGCACTGCACCTTCCTAAATCCTTAATTTAAACATATGCATCCGAAACCTGGTTACGGGTACACAGACCAACATTTAAATATATTGTATAGAATAATTCTCGATACAAAGAAACCTGCCACAGAATCGACCACAAAAAGTGCATGGATATCTAGGATTTTACAAGATCTAGATCCCACAAACACATCTTTTAAAATCATGGCCATCCATGCACTTTCTCTGGCAGGTTTTGTGGGTGGTTTTTTGTGTTCGTAGAATTACTATATTGCATTACTATGAAACAAAATAATGTCATCTTTTTAGCAACTATCAAACATAACTTATTATTCTTCAAACATTTCTAAAAAAATGGAGGATTCAAGTGTCCAGTTAGTGTATTGGGGTCTAGATGAGATTTTACACCAAGAAATGGTCTCTGACATTAGCCAATCTCCATTAGAAAGTTTTTGGCATACTAATGACGAATGGATGGGTAATTAAACTAAGAACAAACATGGCAATTTGTTAAGCTCTTTGTTACGATACCTAAGGGTCCTTTTGTACTTTATGCACCTTTGATATAAATAATAGATATGCAAGTAAGAGAAGCACTAATGATCTCTCTTCTCTCTCCTTTTTCTCCTCATTCATTTTTCCTACTATAACTTCTAATTTGGTACCAGAGCGTCAATTTATCACCACTTACAATACTTCTTGTAAGAATGCTCTCCGTTTGACTTTGAAGACGTTACCTTGCAGGAGCCACCTAGGCACGGCCCTTCTCTTCTTTATTAGTTCCATATGCTATGTGGAAACACTTGTGAAGTCAACTTCACTTGACCGTGAAGCAGGGTCAGGAACGACGAATCTTTTTATGATAAACAGATCCATTTAACAATTCATTATTACAAGTAGTCCCTACAATGAATCGAAGTTATAACGCATACAATACTTGAATTCTTGATAAATATGCTACATAGTTGATTATTTTCCTTTAGAGACTACGAGTATAATAGAAGCATCCGTCGACAAGTATAATAGGAGCATCCGTCGACAAAATGATCACTCTAATATGATTATCTCGTAGCTATTGAGAACGAGTCAAATCATATGGTTCTATTTCTCAATCATTCTAAATGCTTCTATGGAGCAAACGTCGAAAAGAACCTTCTTTATTTTCAAAACAAGAACCAATAAGAATGGATTCAGAGAAAGAAACAAGATTTTTTACCATTTTTATTCAATGCAATTGCATACGAATGTTCCTCTTCTTTTCTTGTTCACAATCAAAAAGTTAATGATACCCTTTTTCTTTGGTATACCGAATCCTAGTCAATTTTTAAAGTCAAATCATGAATGAACCCCATTAAAAACTATATTCTAAACCAACTCAAATCACATCTAATAGTAATTCGCATCAATCTAGAAATGACCTGCTAGATTGGTAATTTGGTGCACAAGCAAAAGTCTTAAAAACAAATATTTTGGGTAAGTTTTATGCTATCCATTGTCAACAATGTCAAATATGCATTTTCTTTGCATACCTTACCTAGCAAAGCACAAAATGGGCAATCTTGTTTTCAATCTTACGAGAAAGGCATATGATTTGGGATAAAAATAAAATTTTGAAAATAAATCTAAACTTCAATTTGATCCCCCCGATTGGATCAGGAGTAAACACCAATGAAAGGATCATTTGGATTTAGGGCGAGCCTTATTGAAAACTAAAGCAAGTGGCGAGAAAATGGTTTTTAGACTACATGCACTCAGACCTTTTAACCGATGGTGGAGAAATAGCAATTTTAAGACTTTTTTCCTAGCCTTGATATAGAGTATGATCAAATTCGAGTTCAAGTTAGATTCGAGTTCAAGCCTTAGGTCGTGTTCCTTTTTTTACTTTGAGAGAAGTCTATTCATATGTTTAGCCAAATGAGAGTAGACATAATGTTATGGTCCAAATGCTATAGTACATCTTCAGATTCGCGATCAGTCCGCTTTGGCTACCACTTCTACGTCTCAGGATAGTAAGCTGAATCATTCCAAGCTTAGTGATAAGAATGGCCACGTACATCGTGATCTTCGATGGTGTGATCATTATAGAAGAAATGACATAATGTTGGAAGTTGTATGGTTGTCCCACCCTTGGACATTGTGGTGGTTTAACACGTTCTCACGCTCTTATGTCTAATAATACTGTTGGCACATTGAGTGTTACTAGTTCTATTCTTTCCTATGCCCCTATATCTAAGATTTCTGGTACTGGTACTCTTTCTTAAGAGGGGTAACAAAGTCTCAGGCATATAATGGCTAGACTTGGCACTCTATTTACCACAGCTTCAACTTTCATTTCTTCTTCTCACTTTGCTCACAGGGGTATCCTTGCTAGTGGACTTAATGCATCCTCTTTTTCTAATCTTGGGATCATAGACTCTAGTGCTATTGATCATATGACAAGTTATTCATCTCTTCTTTAACTCTATTTTTACAAGTATTCATCTCCTTTTAAATGTTACTCTACATGTTTTGGTAAGGTTTTGTATGTCGGGGAAAGATTTCATTCGTTGTACCCCAACCATTTCTCTATCTTATGTTCTTCATGTTCCAAAAATTTTTACTATCCTTTTTTTGTTAGCAGTCTACTAGTATCATTAATTCTTTTAATTGTTTTGTGATATTTTTCCAACACAATGTGTTCTTTAGGAACTGGCTACGACAGAACAATTGGGAGCAGTAGAGCTTATGGTGGTCTATACCATCTAGAGTCTACACCACCTTCCTCCCTTTCACCTTTATCATTTGCTCAGACTCTTCATGCATATAGTAGATTAGCTCTTCATTTACCATATCAATGGCATCAGCAATTGGGTCATCCATCTTTTGGAGTTTTAGAAAAGCTTTTCCTAACTTAGTTAAGCATTGTCCTAGTATTAGTTTTCTTTGCAAAGCTTGTTAACTTGCAAAAATAAAACTCTTACTATCTTTCGATTAATTAAAAACATATTTTCATTATACGATTATCCAATTTGATGTGTACGGTCCTTCCATATCACTTATTATTCAGGTTATCGGTGATTTGTTACTTTTATTAATAGCAATTCTTGTATCACTTCGTTTTATTTCCTCCGCACTAAAACTAAAGTTTTTTCTTGTTACAAATCTTGTCATAAGAAGATAGGTCACTTAGTTTGGCACTAAAATCAAAATCCTTCGCAATGAAAATGGGAAAAAATACATTGATGGAGCTTTTAGGGCCTACCTTGATGATCATGGTATTATGTTTCAAACGAACTATGTTGGTAGTTCAGAACATAATAGAGTAGCTGAATGTAAGAATCATTATTTTGTCAAAGAATCATCATTTTGTCATGTAGTCCCTCATTTACTATGGATATCCCTAATCATTTTTGGGATGAGGTTCTTACTATAGATTAATCACATACACTCAAGTGTACTTAAATTTATGACTCCTTTAGAGCTTCTTCCTGGCATTTTGAGTGTGTTTTGTCTATGCCCCCAAACATCCCCATGTGAAGTTACATCCCAAAGCGCTTAAATGCATTTTTGTTGGTTATTTTCCCAACCAAAAAGGCTGTAAATTCTATGATCCTTGCACCTGCAAGTATTTGTTTCTCTCAATGTCACTTTTTTGGAAAATTGTCCCATTTTTCCCTTATAAACCCCTTCTCTTCTAGGAGAGAATCATATTGAGGAAGAGATGTTAACAACTTAAAATCTCATAATCAAAAGTCAAGGTCTCTTTGTCCTTTCCCTTATGGCAGTGAGGAAAAGAAGAAATAGTCTATTGAAGGGAAGGAATCAAAGTTTGTTAAGGAACAAAACCAGACATTGGTGAATAACTATATCGAACTAATCTAAATACTTATTCTCGACATCAAAAGGGTCATACTACTTGTCTTCCTCCTTTCCAATTGTTATTACCGGCTCCAGTTTTATATTTTTATTCTAGTTCTCCAGTAATGATCCTTCTGTTGCTGCTCTTGATAATCCGAATAATTTTGATCTTACCTAATGTTGTTATAAGGGTTAAGAAGTGTACTCATTATCGTATCTCTCAGTTTGCTTTCTATGACTCTATCCCCTTCATATAGAGTATTTGTTTTCATCTGTGTTTTATATCTATTCCACATGTTTGAAAAGAAAGAACTCAATAGATTATAAGTAGAAAAAGTTATGGCAGAGATAATGATTGCTTCGAAAAATAATGGTGCCTGGGAGCTAGTAAGCCTAGTGTCTTTCAATAGGAAAGAAATTAATGGGTTGTAAATGGATGTTTATAGTAAAACACAAAGCAGATGGGACAGTTAAAAGACAAGGTAAGACTTATTGCTAAGAGGTTCACTCAAATTCATGATATTAACAATAAGGAGACCTTTGCTATCGTAGCAAAGATGAACGCTATTCGGGCCCTACTTTCTTATTCTGCTTGTTTGGGTTAACCTCTTCAACAATTGGAAGTACAAAATGCATTTCTTCATGGTAATTTCGAAAAAGTGTACATAGATATTCCATCAGATTTTTAATCTCATGCAATTAAAGGGAAGGTATGCAAGTTGAAAAAGGCAATCTATGGAGTAAAGAAGTGAACCTTATTTAACAAATTTGTCAATGTTATATTAAGATTGGGGCACAAGAAAAAGTCATGCAAATCATATTATGTTCATCAAGGAAGGCAATGGAAACATTGTTGTCCTTATTGTGTATGTAAATGACATATCAGTGATAAACAATGTTGTGAATGAGAAATCCAGTCTTAAAGCTTATCTTGCTAAGAAGAGATTAAGAATATTTAGAATCGTTGAGATACTTTTTGAGGATTAAAGTTGCTAATAAAGGCATCTTTATCTTCCAAAGAAAGTATATCCTTGATGTTTTAGAGGAGACAAGTATGTTGGCCTGTAGACCCGTAAACTCACTCATTATAGCCATTCAGCATGTTAGCGGTGATGTGATCTTAGTGGCAATGTTGTGAATCTTGTAAATAAAAAGAGGTGTTAGAGACTTGCGGGCAGAATTTTTCTCCAATCATGGTCATTTGAAATTAAAAGTATTTATTGTAGACTAGATTGGTTTAATAGATGATAGGCGGTGTAATCCTGACTAATGTGTCTTTTTAGGAGAATCTAGCTAATTAGGGTAGTAAATCAATCAATGGTGACTAGATCCAGTGCAAAAGCTAAATACTCTATAGCTAACGACATTTGTGAACTTTTGTGGATCCAAATCGGCTTTAGGAATTTGGGGATTCATAACCATGAATATGAAGATGTATTGTGACAATAAACCAGCTATAAATATTACTTAAAACCCAGTGCAACACAATAGGACAAAGCATATAAAAGTTACAAGGCATTCATCTAGAAGAAATTAAGGATGATTTTGAGTTGTATGCATTTGTGTGATACGAAGATGAGTTAGCTAATTTTTCACTAAAAGGCTTAGTAGTAATATTTTTCACCCCATTATGTTTTAAGTCACTAATTGTCCTAAAAGCTTAACATGTTAGGAAATGAGCCCAATAATATTTATCAAGCTATCTATCACTCCCCCTCACGTATGACCTTGTCTCGCATGTGAAGAAGCAAACAAACTAAATTGAATAAGTACACCAACACACATAATGCACAATGACAAATATAACATGAAAACAAATATCACAAGACTTGAACCCAAAACTTCGTGGAACCAAAACTCTGATACAATGTTAAGTCACCAATTGTCCTAAAAGTTTAAGTTGTTAAAAAATGGCCCAACAATGTATATCAAGCTATCTAATATTGTATTCAAGTTGGGCATGATAAATGTCTTTACACCAATTTGCAGGGTGTTAAATTATTTGTTATGTTACCAAGGGTATTTTTGCACTTGGTACACATTTGATATAAATAATAGACGTGAGTAAGAGAATCACTAATGATCTCTCCTCTCTCTCTTTTTGTTTGTCCTCTGCCTTTTCTTTTGTCCTTCTTCATTCTTCTCGCTGCAACTTATTCTAACTATTACTAGTACAAATTTGTTAAGGCTAAATGCTCATCATGATAGACAATTTACAAATCAAGAAGAGGCCAGGCTAACAATCCTTACACATATAGGGAAGTAAATTACGAGAAGAATATTACTTATCAAAATAGTATCTTATTAAAGGATGACAGTAGTAAAAAGGTGCCCATACAGAAACAAGTAAAGAAAGGAAAATAGGTCAATAGAAAAATGTTATTGCAGCCTTTGTAGAATAAATGTAAGAATAAGGAAAGAAAAGGCACACAAGAAGAACAGGACATGATAGATGATACATAAGTTTGACTGCTTTTTGAGTTGAATTAAGTTGAGGACTTCAAATGCTTGTGCTATGTTGCATTTCAAAATCTCTTTAAAGCATTATTCCAATACATAATCAATGAACTTTCTGCTTTCCTTTGTAGTTTATAATCACTAAAGCAACAGAAAGATACGACTGCTAATCAAAGGCACAATATTCAGGCATTATGGAAGTTGGAGACAGAGAGGAAACAGTTATCAACTACAACTGCTCAAGTTGAGAAAATAGATAAGGTAACCTTAATCTGATGCACTTCCATCGAAAATGAACTCTCAAAAAGAAGCGCAGGGAGAAAGACAGCCAATAGAAGATTAGGATCAATATTTGCCCCTGCACGTGAAAATCATCCAACCTCTTTAAATAGGTAATATTTAACTGCAATGAAGTCCCCCATTGAATGAAAGCTACTTTAGAATTTAGAAGCAAGGAAATAACATTTTCAAGCCTCCACAAACCACCCCATTGCTCAAGTAAAATGCAGATTTAACTCACAAATACGAATGCCGTCCCCAATCCTTCCCAGTTGATGACTTGTTCCATATTCTGCACATCAATTTATCATTTAGATTTTCAAATAAAACATGATACGTTGATGGCAGATCAGCATTAAATTCAACTGAGTAAAAATTTAAGGGATAAACACATTATTTATTACATGACAAACTTTAGAAAGGAGCTCACCATAAGATAGAAAAGATTCTTCCTTCAAAGATTAAGAAAAGAAGGGGGAAAAAAAGAGAGTAACAAACTGGAAAACCATTTTGCTGACGTGTGAAGTTAAGGGGAACACTGCCTTTAACCCTTCACGGCCAATAATTGCATGCGTCCAAGACTCTGGTCAAGTGTGGTGCGTGTGTCAAGGTTTAAGTTTAAAAAAAGTTGCATGTTTAGTGACTCGGATGAATCAAATCGTGAAGCGTACAATTCAATTTCACTACAGATTCCAAATACCAAATCGAATCATGTAGTCTGAAACTCGTGTCGAATCTTATGAATCGAATCGTGAATCATACGATTCTAACAACCACTAGATGACTAGTTCACTATGGGTGCAGCTCCACACTGCTTAAAAAGGTTGAGAAAAATGGGTCAGTTCTTCAGCACTCTATGAGTCAAACACACTTACAATTGTGAATGAGAAAAATTCAGTTTGTTGTGTTATGAAGCCAAATCCTAGATATATACAAGGCTTAACTGCCCAGAAAGGAACATTGAATGAGGTAAAATTTAGCATAGCTAAGTGCTATTGATTATAACCAACCCCCTGACCCCCCACCCCAAAAAAAAAACTCATGATTGGTCATACACCAGGAGCTTGTCTAAATTTTATAAATAAAAAAAAATGCAACAATGCAGTGCGTGTGACTATGTAAAGCTGCTAACTAGCTAATTGCAGAAGGAAGATGAGGAACCAATAGCATCCCAAACAAGCAAATGATAACAAACAACTCCGTTTGACAATGACAACTCCCGTCACAATTTCACTTTGATTATCTTTATTTCAAAAAACCAGTCACTTGTACAACACAAGTTAATCTATGAGAACTGAGAGGACCTCTTTTCTTTTCATGGCTTTCATCCGCAAGACTCCTTTAAATTTAATTTTAAATTTATAAATGTGCTCACCCATGCATGTTCTGAAAAAAAAAATGCAAACAAATTGGAGGGAGTTTGATTTAATTTGAATAAGAGAACGAAGTAAAATCCTACACTTTTATAGACTTGGCAGATGCTCCATATTTAGAACTCTAAAAGCATCTACATCAAGAGATAGAAAGAGAGAAGTTTTGGATAAATCCATTAGTTGTCCTAGCTCAAGTCCACACTAGAAGAAATTAGGAGCTAGTCTCATGGATATTTAATTTTTCCAGGCAAGTTTCCTTTTTTTTTCATTTTTTAATAACCACGAGCAAAATCTCTCTTTTTGTACTCCTTTGCTGCAACTTGTTAAGAATTATATCAATCCACGAAACCAAACAATTATTGATATATTAATATTGTTTGCATCCATTGGTGACTTACGAATTAACATCAATACCTATAATGATTACTATCAACGACATCTAGTTTATGATTAGAATTCAATTTTATTTGTGAAAACTTATATTTCACATGCTTGAATTAAACGTACTTGGAGCTGACAATTTAAAGTATTCATGTTTCAATGTAGATTTTCTTTTCCATGTAGCTGATTTGGACTACAATTCCATATTTCACGAAGGATTTTCCCGCTCTAGAATGATCCTCCCTGTCTCTAACAAAAAAAATCTGACGTTTAAATCAACATCCTTGAATCGTTTTTTGTTAGACGTTTAAATCAACATCCTTGAATTGTTCCTAGAGATAAGCACAAAAGTAGAAATCCGAAATTTGAATTTGAGAAATCGATAGCAAAGAAAATACTCAAAAAAACGCTTAAACGAACCTAGAGATCCGAGGCCTATGCCGAGGATGAGCAAAGCAACCGTGTAGGGGACTCTGGTTCCCCTGAGGACATGCCGACAGGCGATTCCCAACACCATGCTAATCCCGACGAAGATCACCGCGTCCGTCGGATTCGATGACGAGCTATCCTCCGCCGAGACCTTCACCGACAACAGCCCTTCGTCCACCGACGCCATTCCTTCGTCTCGATTCCGGGATTCCCCAATCCCGGCGGCGATTCAGAGCTCAACTCAACCTCTAGACGAGAAATACAGAATCAGAATCACACATATGCGCAGATGCATATGTGGACAGAGAGAAAATCTGACCGCCTTCGGGGAGCAGTGAGGATTTAGAGAGAGATTGGGGCCAAAATTGTGGGTAGTTTTTCAGTTCAATGCATGAATACGGCGAGAGAGAGAGAGAGAGAGAGAGAGAGTGTGTCACGGAGTTGAAGAGGAAAGGAAAAGTTATTAGGTAATGCCGGAAAATGACCCGGCGGATTAAAATATGGAGAGCACGGTTTGGAATAGCTTTTTATGCATTTTTTTATAGCTTTTTATGTTTTTTTGATGTTTTTTAATTTTTTAGGTCTATTTTTAAAATTTTTGTTTACTTTATAGCTTTTTATGTTCTTTTCCACACCGCTGCACAGTGCCTAATTAGAAGAGTTCTTTAATAATATACTAACATGCGAAATGTGTAAAAAAAAAAAATCAAAAGTATTAATAAAAATCGGTATAATTATGTTCACATATGAGGAGAAAATAAACACTTACATATTTTTTTTTTTTAAAAAGTGAACAATTACATACTAATTTTTAAAAAGAGTGATTAATTTTTTTAGGAATATTTTACGTAAAACTAAAAATTTATATAATTTCAATTTTAAAAAATATCAAATAAGTATTCTTTCTTTATAAAATAATATAAATAACTTAGAGAATTTATAAATACACCTTTTTTTTTTCGTTTTACACCCACTAAAATGCACTGTTTTTTTTTTTTTTTTTTTAATTTTTTTGAAACCACACTGAAAAGCATTGTTATTTTCTATGGTTGTAATTCCCCCCACATTCTCTATACGCGCGCACACCTTTTCTTACTTCTCGTTTCATGGATACCAGCCACACATGGTATGCACGTGCATGACATTTTTTTAATTATTGAATTATTTAATAAAATTTTGAAGATTATATTTTTAAAATTTGTTAATAATTAAATTAGTTAATGTTGGAATCTGTGAATTTTTTGGCCATTGAAGTCCAGATTTCAATAGCTGGATCAATTACAATTGAATTGACCATTCAATTGCAATTGAAGCCTGGAAACCAATAGCCA
>JAULJZ010068074.1:0-13204 GCA_032270985.1 Heliamphora pulchella | reverse complement strand
TAATTCGTGTCTAAAGATATTTTTAATTAATTTAATTTTTTAAAAAAGAGAATAATCTCTTCAAGTATTTCCAATCAATTGCTAAAAATAAACAATTCAATCAATAAAAATTTACATAAAAGATAATGGAGGTTATGTACAGTTTTTTCTTATAATAAAATTGATCAAAATTTATTTTTTATTAAAATGCTTTTTAGCTATGATTCATGCATTTAAAAAGCACGTTCGAATCAATTTCTTCTACTTAATTATTAAAGAACTCTTGCACTCTTCTATACATAAAATGTGATTAGTAAGAAAAAGAAAATATTAAAATAAAAAGTAAATTAAATAAATTATTAAACTTTTAAAATAATCATTATTATAATTAAAATGCTTAAGATTTAATAAATAAAATAAATAAAAATAAATTCTTATATTACGTAGAGTTTAAAAATTAAATTAGAAAGTACCCATAATTTCTTTATAAGCCAATCTATCAACCAATTAAGTTTTCACAAAAAAAAAATTAATTAAAAAAAATTTAATTCTAACCCTTCACAACAAAAAAAAAATGAAACATCAATCTTGAAGAGATATAGAAGGTCACGTGATTCACATAATTTCGTTTTTTCTCTACATGTATAATACAATAGATTTCTATACAATTATAACATTCACACTCCAAAAAGGAGTATTCTACACTATGTAGAATAAATTATGAAGTTTTCATAATCTCCTCGACACTTTCTTTTTATAAATAAAAAATTATTCAAACGAAATTTATTTCAAAAGTAACTAAAATAACAATTTTAATTTTTAACTTTTATATAGAAAAAACAACAATTTTAATTTTTTGTTAATTTTTAGATGATGGAAGTAAATATTTTCTCAAAAAAATAGTAATCAATTTTTGTAAAAAAAAAATAATACATTTTAAGTTGTCACATAATACAAATTTTCTTATATTAAAAACTAATTCAACAATTGTTTATCGAAGTAACCAAAATAATATTTTTTAAATAAAACAAATTCATTTTTTAGAAAGAAGAAAAAATTTCTAAAAATTCTGTTTTTTTTCAAAAAAAAAGTTTCAAAACATTTTTATATCAAATGTAAACTGTAAAATATATTTTGAAGTTGTATTTTTTTGAAAATTTTTTTTAAAGAGAAATGATATTTTTTGAAGAAAAAAAATAAGAAGAGAGATGATATTTTTTTAAAGTGGTACTTATTGTCGTTAGATGTAAACTTGGACAATTTTAACCATTGGATAAAAAATATGACGTGTCATAAGACCGTTCTGTTTTGTAGCGCGCGCACACACACATATATATATATATATATACACACACATACACGTGTATTGAATTTGCTCGAACATACTTATTGATAGGTGCGAGCAGCCTAGCAAAATTTTTTGGAACTTATATCTTTTTTGGAATCACTTAAAAATTGTTTTTTTTTTGTAAAAAAAAATTATTTTTTAAACCATACTGTTTGGTTTCTCAAAAGGGCCAACTAACTTTTTTTTATATTTTAATCCAAGAAAAAAATGTTATATACATTCTAAACATCCTAATTTTAAAAAAAATAAAATTACTATAATACCCTCAATTAGAAAAGTCAACTCTTCTCATAAAAACAAAAAAGTTATACCAATATCTTAAACATTACAACTTAAAAATAAAAAACAATGGTATATTAAATATTTTAATAAAAAATAAAACAAAAAAACAAAAAAATTACAATAAAAAATTATCCCAAAAACCCCAACTTTTTTTTCCTTCCTCGTTTTTCTAAAAAAGTTAAATATCTTAAAATTAAAATTTTTTAGACATCCCAAACAGAGCCTTAGTCCATGCTTAGCTCCCAAGAAAAAACTTTGGACCCATTTTTTGCCCTTATGACTCGATTAGGATATATTTATATTCGTTTCTTCAGGTTAAAATTTGGTACTCTTATTTTATAATGTATCTTATTATAATGAAATTCCTACTACTCTCCAAACATAATTCTAATTTTAGTAAATCTGGTACTTGTGTGTAATTGTGCTATTTTTTTTATCCCATAATAATTATTACTAATAAAATGTTTTTTTTTATTTGAAAAAAGATTGAAAATGAGTATGGAAATGTGATCAGCTCCTATGGAAATAATGGGAAATCATACATTAACTGGTGTGCTAATCTTGCTGAATCTTTTGGCATTGGAGTGCCATGGATCATGTGCCAAGAGTCGGATCCTCCCAAGGGAATGGTATGAATACTAACATATAGGCCGCATTTGGAATAATTGCTTCTTTTTTTTGTGTTTTTTTTGTATTAATAAATTTATTTTTATTATTTTATCAAATTATTTAACTTTTTTGATTTCTTTCATCGAGACGAGCAACAATGTTAAAAATCTTGAACAGAAAAACAAAAATGAAGAAGACAAAAATAAGCCACAAAAAGCCTATAAATGAAAGGCCTTGTTTGGCAATCTGGCTTTAAGTTAATTTTTTTTTGTTTAAAGCCACTTTAAATTCAAAAAATTAAAAGTTCGTTTAAGAGAAGTATATGGTAATTTTAAACAAAAGACTTAACGTGATTTTAAGTCAAAAAATAAAAAGTTTTGCTTATAGTTGTTATAATTTTTTAAAATTTAATTTTAGATAATTTTATATTCAATATGGATCTTGTTTGATAGATTTTGACGAGTAAATTTTTAAAATATAACTTTTATAAAAAATATATTTGTATAATAAAAATTATGAAATTTCTAAAAAAAATTAAGTAAAAAGTAAAAAAGCTAGAACCTTTTGAATTGAAAAACAAAGTGTTTGGGTTTTATGCAAAAAACCAAAAAAGTTTGGCTTTAAGCCAATTGCCAAACGAGACTTTTATGTTGCTTATTTTTGTCTTTAATAATTTTTTTTTAATTTTTTGATCAAATTTTTTGTCTTTAGACTTTTCTCATTAAGACGATTTAAAAAAGATAGTAAAAAATTTTCGTCAAAAAGTTTAGAAAAAAAAAAAAACAAAAATCTCAAGATTTAGTCCAAACTGCATCATAATTAATTGTATATTGTTTTTTAAAAATAATTTTTAAGCATATTTTTTTTATATTTTTTTTATTGTTCTGACAGTTAAACACATGCAATGGTTGGTATTGTGATCAATTCTATCCTAAAAGTGACATTCCTAAGATGTGGACAGAGAATTGGACTGGCTGGTTTGTTAATTATTAGTAGATTTTTAATTCATTATATATTTTAACTTTTATATTTTTAATATTATCATGGTTTTTATGTTTTTTTAATCATTTTTATTTTCATTTTGAATGAAATTAGGTTTAAGGATTGGGGTGGTAAAACTCCACACAGAACTGCTGAAGATCTCGCTTTTGCCGTTGCCCGTTTTTTCCAATAAGGTGGCACTCTACAAAACTATTACATGGTTTGTATCTATGTGTGTGTGTTTTTTTATAATATCGGGAAAGAGGTGTGAAAACAGTCTCTTCAAAATACAAAATAAAATTGCATATTATAAATTTATCGTGCTCTGTCTCTTTATCTGGACTCCACATACGGAGAAATTTTATGCACCAAACTGTCCTTTTATATCAGGAAAAGAACTTGTGTGTTTTGAGTAGCTAAATATATTTTGATTTTGATAGGATTCATAACAGTTCTATTAGTGATGGTGTCTTCAGATCGCATAAATCACACTAATGTTTATAAGTGCAATGACTCTCACATTGCACATTTATTGTTATCTCTTAAATCTAATGACATGACTGGCGTGGACTACATCTTCCAACCTAGTAAACTACGAAAGTTTAAAAATCAAAATATTATACTCGAAACATGCAAAGTCTTGACACGCGTTGAATTTTATTTTAATTTATTTATTTATTTATTTATTTATTTATTTTTGAGTAAGACAAAACTTGGCACAATAGTATCTTGTTTTAAATTTTAGGCTTTCAAGACCTACTAAGCCAATGCCCCGTAATTCATTGCTGGTCATGGCCCCAAATTTGGGGTGTCACGTTTACAAGTTTGGTGAGTCTCACACTTGATAAGAAATGTATTGTATTGATAAGAAATGTATTGTTTATAAATTTTTTTTATTTATCAAAAATAATGAATAAACTTATGATTTTTTTTTGTTTTATCCTGCGCAAACAGTACCACGGGGGCACTAATTTTGGCCGAACATCTGGAGGACCTTACATTGCTACATCATATGATTATGATGCACCCATTGATGAATATGGTGAAGAAAATTGACTGCTCTTTCTCTAAACACACACACACACACACACACACACACACACAATATATATATATATATATATATATGTACGTATGTATGTATATTTATATTATTGGTAGTCATTAAACTATATTCTTTATGGTAAAAAAATTCAATAATGCTAAAGATACCAACTTATTTTATTAACAAAAAATTAGTGAACAGTCCAATTTATAGGTTGTTTATTGTTTTTCATCCAATATAAGATTTTTTAACGAGTAAGGTCCATCCTCATAAAAGTTTTAACGCATATTATTCTTTTGAAACAAAAATATTTTAGAACATATAAATTTATTTGTACTTTTTCAAAATATGTATAAAGAATATAAATAAATTTATTTGTCTTTTATTGAAAGTACGTATAAAGAATACAGATAAATTTATCTGTATTTTTTCAAAATATGTATAAAAAATAGATAAAATTATCTATTTGTATTATCTATATTGATATGCAAACAGATAAATTTATCTGTTTGCATATTAAATAGATGAATATCAAACAGATAAATTTATCTATTTGTAAGATATTTTTGAAAAAAATCACGCAATTGGACCTTGCGCGTTAAAATTTTTGTTGATAGACCTTACGCGTTAAAACTTATTTTTTTAGACTTTTGCCTGAAATTCCCTTTTGTCAAATTAATATCTCAAACGATTGACATTATCACAACCGTTGATAAAATGGCCCCACATGAACTCTATTTAAATTTCATAGTTGTGAATGTGTCACATAATTTGAGATATTAATTTAATAAAATAAGTTGGTATCTCTAACATAACCGAAAGAAATTTGTTGACGGCATTGACTGCTGTGAGTTATGTTTATGCCTAAAGATAAGTTTTAATATAATTTAAGATTAAATTAATTTTGGACTAAAACGTTACTAAGGGAAACATTATATTGCAAAGTGAATTCAATCATAAATTGAAACTAATCGATGTGTACGTAAATTGATTTAAAAATCCTAAAATATATAAAAAAATTATTATAAGCTAAGAATTTTCACTAATATAGTTTGTTTAGTTTTGTGTATGCTCAATCAGTAATCTCTACTCACAGTTGACATTCTGATAAAATTATAAACTTAGAAAAAAAATTCTATAAAAATATAATGTTATGTAACTGTCTTTCAGCTTGAATTTAAAATTTGAATTTTGAAAAAGAGAGAGTTCAAAATTTACAACTAAATAAGAGAAAGATTGAGAAGACAATAGGTGAATTTATTTAACAACCAAATCTAACCCTTAGATTGTAAGAGTCAAAGTATATCCTTTCTATCACATAAGAAAATCCTCTGATATATTATAAAACAATGAGTTTTTTTTTTTATAAATTATTATAAGTTGAATATTCAATTGTCCGAGATTAACATGAACCATCGCCTACGTTGTGCTCTTATTCGATGATGTAACAAAAAATGACAGTATTAATCTATATCTTTATTGACCAAGTAAAATTTAAAAAATAATCCACCTTATATATTTATATGGGTTTATCTTATTTGTGGCAACAACCTATACTACATGATACTATGAGAATTCTTAATAATTTCCATATTTTGATATGTTTTCAGGGAATTTGAATCAACCCAAGTGGGGACATCTCAAGCAACTCCATCTCCTCATTAGATCATTGGAGAACATTCTCACACATGGTATACCCAAAAATATTGATTATGGGAACATGACCACAGTAAGTTTATTTTTTTAATTTTCCTAAAACTTATTCTATCATTGTATTTCTATTAACAATATATATATTTACATATTACACACATACATACTATTTACATATTACATGGATTTTTTCTTCTATTAATAGGAGTAAAGATGACTTCTTTATTTAATCAATAAAAAACAAATATGTAAACTTAAACTAACTACATATAATTTTTCATTATTCGTGAGAACTTTCTGAATGTCCACGATCTTTTGCTGAGTACACTCACCAATATAAATATTAATGTATGGTATACAAGCGTCTCAATGCATGCATGTGATGGGTATCCTTAGCAAAAAAGTGTGAATATTGCAACTCCCATTTTTTAAAAAAGTGCGCGTCACACTTGCCACAAATTTGATATATATATACACACTACTATTAAAAAGGAACACCCTTGAAACCAACCTAATTTTTAAGTTTCCAAAATTATCCCTTAATTGCAAATAACTATTAAGTTTTATTTTTAAAATTATTCATTAACTGCAAATAACTACCAAGGTTTATCCCACATGCATCATGTGTGCCACTGCTAGTGTGTGTGTGTATATTTATATATACTAACGGCAGGAGAATTTGATTTATGTAAAAAAATTAAAAAATTATCGTGATAAATACAATAAAATTCATCATACTATTCATTTATTAAAAATAAATAAAAGAGGGAAAAGAGTAGTTACATAACTACTTTTTTTAAATTTAAAATTTAGAAGAATAATAAAGACAATTTCGAAATAAAAAATGCAAAAGAAATTAAAAAATTATCGTGATACTTACAATAAAATTTACCATATTATTCATTTATTAAAAAAAAATAAAAGCGGAAAAAGAGTAGTTACATAACCACTTTTTTAAAATTTAAAATTTAGAAGAATAATAAGGGCAATTTTGGAATAAAAAAGTTCGGTCGGCTTCAAAACTGTTTCCTTTATAATAGTATAGACATAGATAATGTTAATATTTTTTTCTTATTTTCAGGTAACAATATACAACTTAAATGACAAAAGGGTTTGTTTCTTCGGAAATGCAAATAATAAGCAAGACACAACAATTGAGTTTGAAGGCACTTCATACACTGTTCCTTCATGGTCTGTTACCATCCTTCCCGACTGCACCACGGAGGCATATAACACCGCCCGGGTACGCCTCAATATTTCTTCCTTTTCATTTCTATTATGTCTCGTGGTGTTTGGGTCAGCTTACGCCTCAATATTTTTTCATAATTAGATTATTAATTATCTTTAATTTCTCATTAATACGATGGCATTAATTTGTTTTTGTTTAATTGTTGACCCAAGTTCATATTTGATTGCATAAAGCCTAAATTTTTTTTGTCCCACTTGTTGAAAATATCTTTTCTAGGTTTATGGACGGAAATATTTTAAATTTACTTGATTGGGTCAAGTAAAGTATATTGGCTCATTGTGTGATTTACGATCGTGATGTGGATTATTAGCCCATGGTAATGCACCGGCATCCCGCGGGTGCAATATATTGTGCACGCCATTGCTTGCATCGCAGATTTATCAAAAACTGTTCGATCCTTTTATTTTGAATTGTTTGATCGGTAATTTAAATTAAATTAATTAACAAGCGTTTTTGTTCTAAATGAACAGTTTGATTTTTAAACCATATGGGTAACACATTTTGGAAGAGGCTTTTTTTTTTGTCTATAAATTAAACATGGTTTACTTTCTAATAAATCTCTCAGAATTATAAAATTACTTCTGTTCTAGAAATAAATTTTGAGGAAGATCGTTAAAGTTGGTGCTTGCACTTTTTCATGAAAACTGTAAATTTTGTTGTATCTTGAAAACCAATTTACTCGTAACCATCAACAAACTTTTCGGAGTAAGGCAAATTAGTGACTTTAAATACACCTCAAAACTTTCATTTTTGTTCGTTCGCTTTACATCTTTTCCCAACAAAGACATGGTTGAATCTGATTTCTTTGTTATATATATATATATATAGGTCAACACTCAAACATCTATAATGGTGAAGAAACCAAATGATGAAGCTTCCCATAAATTGGAGTGGACATGGAAAGCAGAGCACTTTGAGCAACTCAAGTTTGATCCTAATATGGAGGAGGATGACCCTTCTTCAAAGGGCTATATTTATGCTAATCAATTATTGGATCAAAAGTTCATATCAAATGATTCCAGTGATTATGTGTGGTACATGACCAGGTAATCTTGTAATCTTCATTACAACTCATAAAAAATCATTTGTTTTTTTTTTCATTATATGGTCCCAATATAATTAGAAATTATTCTATAGATAGGAAATACTATGTTAGCATACTGATGCGGTGTATATATCCAATATATGTGCAGCATGAGTTCCTTTAATATAGGTTTATGCTACTGTGATATATCTGTGTTATTTCCTAATACAATGCTTTTCCATAAATAGATACTATTTCTTTTTATAGGCAAGTGTTTAGTTAAATCAAATATAATACTTGAAATTAGGGTTTTGTAGGAAAACAGGAAAGAAAGTATTTTTATAAAAGAAAAAAAAAACTGAAGTGATTACACAAAATTTGGATTAGATTAATAGGTAGAGAAATAGGTGATGGGGAAAGAATATAGGGTGCTAAATAACTTAAAATTTGTGGTGGTTACAAAAATTTCGTAGAGATTACGAAAACATGAGTCTGCTTTATTCACACTAAATGATTAGTTATTTGCCGTATATCTATACTATTATAAAAAGGCAATAAGTTATTTTGGTGTGAATACCAAATTAATGTCGGCTCATACTTTTATCATTTCAAAATTACGCTCTAAAAAATTGTATTTCCATTATTATTCTATGTTACTATAACTACTCATGTAATAATAATAATGGAATTAAAGCAAGAAAATTACATGTAACTGTTTCAATTTTTCCCAATCTCCTGCTCTCTTTCAAGTCTTATTTTTAAATATTGCATTTAATTCAATTTTTTTAATTTAACATTTTGTAGAATAAATTAAATATTGTACACGTATAACGTGTGCCACGAACGCTAGTTATTGAATAAATAAACACCAACTTTAAAAAAAATTATTTTTTTCCTACTTGTTTTAGCGTGGAGATTGATCACAACAACTCGGATTGGAAGAAGGATGTCACTCTAAAAGTGCATAGTTACGGCCACATACTTCATGCGTTCGTTAACGGGGAGCACGTTGGTAATGTGATTTAATTTAGGCGAGTCATTTTCACACACCACTTTATTCAAACACGCCTTATATTATTTTTATTTGGTAAAATTACAAAAATATCCTTTCCAATAATACATTTTTCCATAAATAACAATACACTTTTACATATTGTGAAGGATATTTTGGTAACTTTACCTAGTAAGAACAAAATTTTAGAGCATGTTTAGATAATAGTAGGGGTGTGAAAATCAATCTCCTTAATTTATTTTAATCATTGATCATAAATATTCATGATTTAATTGATATGGTCATCAACTAATCCTCTTGATTGTTAATAAATAAATAAAAAATATTTCAGGAACTCATTGGGCGAAAGATGGACAATTTACATTTGACTTCGAATCACAAAAGTTCAATATGAAGAATGGAAACAACTCAATATCTTTGCTCAGTGTCACTGTTGGTCTACAAGTAAGCATTGTTTGGCTTGTTTGGATTGTTACTTAAAAGCTACTTTTTAGACTTTTTTGATTAAAAGTTTTAATATAACTGAACGGTTAAATGGTCATCTTTTGTGCTCGTTTGATAACATGACTTTGGGCTGTTCGGCAAAACTACTGCTAGTAATTTTTAATTTTTTATTTTTAATTCTAATTATAAGTTATAAGTTTTTTTAAACACTCACAACTTTTATAGTTTATAATTATTATTTTTTTTTATTTTAGTTACAAGTTATAATTTTTTACCAAATATTCACAATTTTTATTATAAGTTATAATTTATAAACTATTAATTTTAGTAATGCCAAACACTACCTTTAAATTAAACGTTTTATTATTTAGACTTTATTATTGAATTATGACTTTAAACATGCCATTCTTTGTACTTGTTTGGAATAAAAAATTTTATTTTTCAGACCAACAAAAAAAATAAAAAATAATTTTTTTGACTAATATATGAAAAATGTTTTAAAAAGACAAAATACGCAAATGAGATAGAATTTATATTATTTATTTTCATATTTAGTGAATTTTTTTATATTTTTAATCGCAAATTTTTATTTTCCCATTTCATCTCATTGAAATAATTCAAAAATAAAATAAAATTATTTAACTGACGAAAAATTATAAAAGACAAGAATAAGCTAAAAAGCAAGAAGTTATAAAAGGATACCATTCAACCAAATATTTTTGTTCTTATTCCTTTCGTGATGTTAATTTAACAAATAAGAATATATACAGTACTGTAGGGCTCGGTTGATAATCGGTATAAATTGAGTGAAATTAGTAGTGAAATTGAATTAGTAATGAGGTGGAATTAATTTTTTTATATTTGATTTGAGCAGGATTAAATAACGGACTAAATAAACTCATGTTCGATTTGAGCGGGATTGAATAACGTTAAATAAGATTATAATGGTCAATTTTCAATATTACCCTTGTATTGAATTAATTTATTTTAAAATTAACTTAAATAAATTAATAAGTTAAGTTTTATGTTATTTATTTTAATATTTTAATATTTCTTATTATTTTTTAAAATTTTTAAATTTACTTTTTAATCTAATCATTCCTAATTCTCACACTCCCATCACTAAGTTATCCCTCATTTAGCGGACTAATAATTCGTCCAAAAAACTAGTCTGGAGGCTTTTTATACAAACAAATATCGAATTGAACTATATTTCGAATTAATAGTCCGGACAAATTGTTAATTCGTCGAAACAAATGAGCCTTATGTGTAGAACAATGCATGAATATGCGCAGTGTGATATTAGTAAATAGATTAAGTGAAAATCACTTATTTTTGTGGTGACTCATATACATGCAGTAAAATATATAGTATTTTATGTACCGGCCATTTTTGGATAATTGCTTTTTTTCATTTTTAATAGACTTGTTTTATTGTTTAGTTAAACCATTATATTTTTTGACTCCTTTCATCCAGACGAGTTGAAAAAATTAAAAAAAATAATCAAAATATAAAAGCATTTCAGGAAAAACAAAAATAGGCTAAAATACACCAATAAATCAAATTTTATGTTGTTTATTTTTGTATTTAGTGAACCTTTTTTATTTTTTGATCAATTTTTTTTTTACTTTTTCGGTTCATTTAATCAAGATAATTTGAAAAAAATAAAACACTTTTAGTCAAAAAATGAAATAAAAAAATCCATAAAAGACAAAAAAGAAAAACTTCCAAATTTTAGCCAAAATAGGGCCACATGTAGCATAATTGGCCCTCCTTGGACAATTGCTTATTTGCTTATTTTTATTTTTATTTTTATTAAATTTTTTTAATTTAGTCAAATTATTATATTTCTTAACTCTTCTCATCGAGACAAATCAAAAAAGTAAATTTTTAATCAAAATATGAAAAATATTCAAAAAAGACAAAAATAAGCTAAAATAAGTTAATAAGTCAAATTCTATGTTACTTATTTTCGTTTTTAGTGATTTCTTTTTTTTGATCAAAAAATTTGACTTTTTGGGTCCATCTCATCGAGATAATTTAAAAAAATAAAAAAAAATCAAAAGACAAAAAAAAATTCAAAAATGACAAAAATAAAACAATTCTCAACATTTAGCCCAAGCAGCACCAATTGTTGTAATTAAAATCTCTCAAGCAAATATTTAATACACTTGGAATAAATTTAGATAGTGTTTAAATTTTATAATTATTGATGTATTTAGTAGAACTTATCACTTTTTTATTATTATTGTATTTAACATATGAAAATATGTTACCTAATAATTTAATTAAATTAATAATTCAAGAATATTGAATAATTATTTCTTTTTTTGTGTGTAAATGTGGTGATGATAAGAACTATGGCGCCTATTTCGACAAAATGCAAAACGGAATTCTAGGTCCGGTGAAATTGGTCGACGGCGACAACCAAGAACAGGACTTGCAGAAAAACCAGTGGACGTACAAGGTTGGACTCCACGGCGTCGACAAGCGACTGTACGAGGAAGACAACCGCTACAACCGGAAATGGCAGCTCCAAAATCTTCCCACTAACAGAATGTTCGTTTGGTACAAGGTGATTCTATTAATTAATACTAAATTAAGCAATTCTTAAATAATTGAAAAAAAGGAGTAACGAACATATAGACCGAGTGCTTTCTGTGACTAGGCTCAACTAGCTTCAAACTTAGTTTTTTTTATTTTATTTTTTAAAATATATTTTTAGTTAAAAAATTAAATTTAATTTAAAATAAGTTGTTTAATAATTTAGTTTTTAATCGAGTTTTTTAAAATTAGTTATTTGGATAAAAAATTAGTTTTTTTACTTTTTGTTCAAAGTGAACAATTTTATCCTTTTATATATTTGATATTAACAATTATATGTAATTGATAGTGGTAAAAAATAAGTTATGAATAATGAGTATTATTATATTTTAAAAATAATAAGAGTTTAAATAAAATATTCAAGAAATTTGTGTTTTAATTTGAATTTTAAATTTTTTAACTTTTTAATTTTTTTGCCAAATAAACAATCTTAATTTTTTAACGTTTTTAACCAAAAAACCATAACTGCCAATCAGGACCTAAATTAAGCAATTTCTTTAAGAAAAAAAAATGTTAAAGTAGAGTGTTGTGAATGTCATTGGCACCCCAATTGAACTTTTATAATTTAATTAAAATTATTTATTATGTTAAATTTGTCATGATATATTCTAATTTTATGATTAGTTGTAGACCACTTACAATCATGCCTATGAAAGTAAAGAATAATAATAACAGTAATTTTACTATTCTAGATTTATATTCTAAAAACAAACCTAAAAAGTATTTAATTCTCCTTTCTCTCTCTCCTCTCTCCTCTCTCCTCTCTCTTACTCACTCGCCACTCTCTCTCTCCTCTATTCCTCTCTCTCCCTCGCCAAGACATTGCATAGATTTTTTTTTGTTTTTTTAAATAAAAACACAAAAAATATATATAATTTATTTGATAAAAAAAAATTTAAAAATCAAAAAATAAAATCATAATACTAATTCTTATAATATTCTATTTACACTTCTACCAAACAAATAAATTCACT
>JAULJZ010068063.1:0-12282 GCA_032270985.1 Heliamphora pulchella | reverse complement strand
GTCGCAAAGAAATCTGTTTGACCTACTCGAAAATGTTCCCAGACTGTCCACCCCGCCCGTCCGACTAGGACAGCATCCTTCCAGCCCCCGAGGCCGAGCACAAGTGCCCCTGCCGCACCAAGTGTTCCAGCTCTTCCCCCTCCTTGAGCATCCAGAAAAAGGGTGACGGCCTCCGAGGTTGTCGAATGGGAGATGAAACGCCGGATAGAACTGGCCAGCCCTGTCGCGTCGAGCTGACCTGAAGTCTTCGGGCTGCCTTTCGAGCTGCCCCAAGAGGTACCACTCACATTTACCCCCGTCACCGTGGCCGCCCTCTCACTGCTTATGACTCTGTGTAGGAGAGCCACCACGTGGCGTGAGCCATATCTAAAAGCCTTTGCCTCCCCAAGGACAAGACTTCATACGTAGCTATTCCTAGCGCCGGCCTGTGCAAGCAAGCCGCCTAGCATCTGATCATGGTAAGAACTCTTTCAAGATCCATGTTATACACCTGATTCGTTCTATACTATTTTGTCACATTTTTTATTCCTCTAATTTCTTTCATTTTCGAACAGGGTCTTCAAATGGGAATGGAGGCCGCCGACCGATGTAGTCAGCTGCAGGAGAAGCATGACTAACTGCACGCTGGGGTCCTCAAGCTAAGGGAGGGCATGAAAGTCCTACAAGCACAAGTCGGCGAGGCCTGTGCGGCGAAAGATGAAGCCGAGGTCCGAGCTACTCAAGCTCTGGATTCGGTTAAAGAGCAGGAGGCAAATCTCACCTCGGTGATCGGCCAACTGGAGACATCCTCTAAGGCCCGGGCCATTCTTGAATAGGAAAATGCCGACCTCAAGGCCACAAACGCCCGAGTGTCCAAGGAAAGATATGATGAAGGGTACAAAAATGCTGGAGACGTATACGCTGCCAAGGTAATGAGCATGCAGAACCCCATTTTCAACATGGGGTGGGATGCTGCTCTTGCAGCAGCTATGGTCGGCCCTGAGTCCGAGCGGCACAGGGTGATACCCTGGATTCAGCCTTCGATACCCTTCCCCGACCAACTCACGCACTTGATAGGGGACGCAATTCCTCCCGGCCCAGTGGTTGAAGCTAACCCGATCACAATGGTCGGAATTCCTCCTCCTACTGAGCAACCTGAGCCTGAGCTGCCACCTCCTCCTCCTGAGCATATATTTGATAATCCGAGCAGTAGTGACGAATTTGAAGAGCTCGAGCCTTTGTGGCCCAAACGCGTGACTCCTACCGCCAACGTCACTGTCGATCTCACCCTAGAGGATGAAGGAGTCTAAGAGGAAGCTACTCGGCGTATTGATGAAGAAGACACTGAAGTTCCTGCGCAGGTGGAGGCCACTGGGGAGGGAACAGCCCAAGATCAACAACAACCAATCAACACCACTGAATCTTTCTAGCTTTTACTATTTTTCATTTTATTTAGAACTTTTTTCTTCAAGTTTGCATTGCACGGCCTCGATCCATCTATGAGGTCGGCATGCCTTTGTATACAAGCTCATTTCATTAATGAAAAAGTATTTTTGTTCAGTCTCTTGTAACTATTGTTTTTGTATCGCTCTTACTTCAATCTTGAAGCTCGTACTCTTAACAAAAAGTACGAGGACGGACGACCTTTAAGTGTATTTCCAAATTGTCGGGCTGAAGAAGCTCGTACTCTTAACACCCTTGTAATATTATCAGAACGCTTAGTGTCCGTCCGAGCTAAACTGTATTCAAAGCCGAACTAGGACACTTGCGCCCAGAAATGGGTCTTTTAAGAACAGCCGAGCTAAACAGCATATTTAGCCGTGCTGAGCTGTTTAATTATAGAAATCTTCAAATTTCACAAGTGACTCAAGGTCGGCTAGGCCGAACTGGGTCCTCAAGACCTGTTCTGCTTAGATAAGCTGGGTCTTTCTTGCCAAGGTATGACTTGGAGTCATCTGGGACTGTTACTGCCTAGCCAGGCTAGGGCTTTCTTGCCTAAACATGACTCAAAGTCATCTGAGACTTTTGCTGCCTAGCCAGGCTAGGGCTTTCTTGCCTAGGCATGACTCAAAATCATCTGAGACTTTCACTGCCTTGCCAGGCTAGGGCTTTCTTGCCCAGGTATGACTCGAAGTCATCTGGGACTTTTACTGCCTTGCCAGGCTAGGGCTTTCTTAAGATTACTTAATTGCACATGAACTCTTGAAAAAAGTCTCTTCATTCGTCATCCGCAGAACAAAATTACAATTGAATCTTCAATGATAAAACTTTCTTAAATTCTGTGCATTCTGAGGCCTTGGGATCTTCTTTCCTTCTAAATCTTCAAGTCTGTATGCTTCCGTGCCTGCAATCGACGTGATTTTATGTGGGCCTTCCCAAGTTGGACCCAGCTTGCCGTCAAGGGGGTCTTTTATGTTAAGGAGGACCTTCCTGAGCACCAGCTCTCCGACCTAGAAGCTCCCTTGATGAACTCGTCTGTTATAAAACTTTGTAAGTTGTTGGTGGTAGGTCGCCAGCTTAACCAGGGCCTGCTCCCTTCTTTCTTTGGCTAAGTTCAGTTCCCGAGCAATACTGAGGCTGTACTTCCCAGACTTAAAGGCTTCAGTTCTAATAGTGGGCAGGCCGACCTCCAAAGGGATGACTGCTTCCAAGCCATAAGTCATGGCAAATGGTGTTTTCCCAGTAGAACTCCTTGGAGTTGTTCAGTAGGCCCACAACACCGAGGGTAGTTCGTCCACCCATTTTCCTTTGGCCTTCTCCAGTCTCTTTTTTAGCCCTGATAGAAGTGTTTTGTTCGTGATTTTTGCTTGGCCATTTCTTTGAGAAAATGAAGGTGTTGAGAAGTAATTCTTTATTCCCAAGCCCGAGCAAAATATCTTGAACAAATTACTGTCGAATTGCTTTCCGTTATCTACAACTATGGCACACGGAATACCAAACCTGGTAATGATATTCTTCCATACAAACTTTTTTACGTCCACATCTCTGATGTTAGCTAAGGGTTCAGCCTCCACCCACTTGAAAAAATAATCTATTGCCACTATAAGGAACTTTTTATTATTGGGTGCCTTAGGTAATGGCCCAACAATATCCAGTCCTCATTGCGCAAAGGGCCAAGGGCTGGTGATCGAGCTAAGCTCCTCGGCTGGCTGCTTGTGCAAGGGTGCAAACTTCTGACCCTTCTCACACTTCTGTGAATAAACCTAGGCATCTTTCTACATGTAGGGACGCCAATAGCCTTGGCTTATTGCTCGGTGGGCCATAGACCTTCCTCTAGTGATATGTGGAGCTTGAACAAGAAGTCGTGGTCTTTGTTCGGATGCAGACATAATAGATAGGGTCCTGAGAAAGATTGTCTGTATAGCTGGCCTTTAGGGGAGAACCAAAATCGTGCAGCCTTGTGTCTGACCTTGTGCACCTCTTTCTCGTCCTCGGGAAGTTGATCGTCGTTGAGGAATTTGATGATGGGGTCCATCTAGCTCGGCTCCTGGTTATCTTCAATGGTATACACTTGCCGAGCAGTTGTCTCAATGCTCAAACTCACCTGCCTTTGTACTTCCACTATCCTCTTTAGCCCGAGCTCGATTGTCGAGACTAGGGCTGCTAGGGCATCGACGTGAGAATTGCCTTCTCTGCTGATCTGCTCGATCTGCACCTCTTCGAAACCCTTGACCAGCTCGAGTGCTATGGCTAGATAGGAAGCCATCCTGTCATCCCTTGTGTTATACTGTCCGGTCATTTGGTTGACCACTAGCTGGGAATCGTAAAAAACTTTCAACTTTTTAATGCCCAGCAGCTCGGCACTCCTGAGCCCTGCGAGTAATGCTTCATACTCGACTTCGTTGTTAGACGCTGGGAATCCCAGCCTGATGGAATGTTCTATTACTGATCCTTCTGGGGAGATAAGGACCACCCCTGCTCTTGAGGCTTTCTGATTTGACGCGCCATCAGTGTATAACCTCCATTTTTGCATTGTCTGGGCCTTGAATTCCCCATTTCTGGATTCCCTATTTTTGGATTCCCCATTTTCTTCCTCATCTGTTGTTCCTGCTTGGTCATCCTTCCTCCCCAGCTCGAACTCGAGTGTGGTTGAGTCTGAGCTGTGCAACGAGCTCAGCCTGGAGAATTCTGCGATAAAATTCGCTAGGACCTGTCCCTTTATTGTTGTTCTCGATTGGAACTTGATGTCGTACTCCCCGAGCTCCACTCCCCATTTGGAAATTCTTCCAGAGAAGCCAGCCCTGCGCAACAAAGCTTTAAGCGAGTGCGCAGTCAAAACGATGATTTTGTGTGCTTTGAAGTATTGTGCCAGCTTTTGGGATGCCCTGACTAGGGCTAGTGCTAGCTTTTCTAGGGGCAAGTATCTAGTCTCGGCGTCGAGGAAGGTGTGGCTAACGTAGTAGATGGGAAGCTGCTTAGCAATATCTAGCCTGACCAGGACAGCACTAGCCGCGTGTTCTGACACTGCAAGGTACACATACAACTCTTCCCCGAACATGGGTTTGGATAGAAGAGGAGCTAAGGTCAGGTATTCCTTCAATCTTTGGAACGCCTGATCATACTCCTCCCCCCGGACAAAGTTTTTCCCCTTCTTTAACAACTAAAAGAAAAGATGGCACTTATCTGATGATCGACTAATGAATCTGTTCAGAGCTACTGCCATTCCTGTCAGTCGCTGTATCTCCCTAACTGTCTTTGGGGGTTGTATGTTCTGGATTGCAACTCTCTGGTTGGGGTCTGCTTCGATCCCTCTCCTACTGATCGAATGCCCCAAGAACTTGCCCGACTGTACATCGAATGCACATTTTGACGCATTGAGCCTCAATTTGTAGGTTTCTGCACCTCGAAGACGTTGCTCAGGTCGTCCAGATGATCGTGCTCTTGCTCGGTCTTCACTACCATATCGTCTATGTAAACTTTGATACTCCGACCTAGCATAGGTTGAAATATCTTAGTCACCAGCCTTTGCTAGGTTGCTCTAGTATTCTTTAGGCCAACGGGCATGACCGTGTAGCAGTATATTCCTCTAGGAGTGATGAAACTGGTCTTCTCTTGATCATCTGGGCTCAAAGCTATCTGGTGGTAGCCTCTATAAGCATCTAAAAAACTCATGGTTCCGTGTCTGGCTGCTGAGTCTACCAACTGATCAATCTTGGGGACTGGGAACGAGTCTTTTGGACAGGCTTTGTTCAGGTCAGTGAAATCCACGCAGACCCTCCACTTCCCATTTTTTCTTCTTGACGACCACGGTATTGGATAGCCATTAGGGGTACTGCACCTCCCTTATTGCCCCTGCCTCAAGCAGTTTTTCCACCTCTTCTGCTACGGCCACTGAGTGTTGAGCCGAAAACCTCCTCCCACGCTGGACTATCGGCATATGGGTGGGATCTACGTTCAGTTTGTGCTGCATCACCTCGGGGTTAATACTTGGCATTTCATAGGGTGTTTAAGCAAATACCTCCACATTTGATTTGAGGAAACTCACCAGATCGGTTTCCTCTTGCTCGACCATATGGGATCCGAGCAGGAAGAAACGATCAGGGTCGTCTTCATTCAACATAATCTTCTTTAGCGGCTCTATTACTTTTTCTGTTGGTGCTCTCCCCACGTCTTCTAGGAGTGATTTGTCTTGTACCTCAACCATACATATTTGCTCGTCCCTAGACGAGCCCGCTTTTCCTTGGATAGCTGCCATAAAACATTGCTTAGCCGCCGTTTGATCTCCTCGGATTGTTTCCACAACCCTAGTAGTTGGAAACTTCAGGACCTGATGGTATGCTAAGGGGATGGCCTTGAGCTGGTGAAGCCATGTCCTCCCCATTATGGCATTATACGGCAACAGCACGTCCACTACTAAAAATTTGATATTTTTGAGCTCGATTCCTACCCTGACCGGCAGTGTGATCCTCCCCATTGGTAGGACGGGCTGACCGTTGAACCCAACCAACGGGGTGTGACATTTTAGTAAATCCTCTTTCTTAAGCCCCAACTTATAGAAAAGGTCGACATATATCACCTCCATCGAGCTTCCTTGGTCGACCAAGATACGCCTTACGTCATACCTCCAAATTCATAGGGTTATAATGAGTGCGTCATTGTGCGGGTGTTCAACCCCTTCCATATCGGCGTTAGAGAAGGTCAGATCTCCCACCAAGAATTCATTGCTCGTGTACTTTTCTCTTGCCTGTGCCACTTTGACCGAGCTGGGCCTGCATGGCCTCTCGTCTATGACCTCTCGACTTCCATTCCTTGTCTCATTTAACGTTTCCGGCCTGGGGGCGGCGTGTATGACACTGATGACTCCTGCTGGTTCTTCTGCTTCTCCCTCCTGCTCGGCGTGAACGTGCTGTTCTGCCTGAGTTTTCTCTTTATCAATGTACTGTCCGAGGTTCCCCGACTTCACCTGCTCCTCCAAGAACCTTTTGAAGGTCCGACAACGGTCTATGAAATGCCCATGTTCTTTGTGGTAAGCATAGTGTTTCTTCTCATCCCGTTTGTTGGGATCAGTGAACATCTTTGGTGGCCAGATAAACCACGGTTTAACTTTAATTTGATTGAGAAACTTGTGAATGGGCTCCTTGAACACGGTATTGGCCACTTCATATACTCCGTTTGGCCTTTCATGCTCTTTTTCCTGATCAGGCTTCTTCTTGGCCTTCTTAATTTCCTTCTTCTCTGCTCGAGCTCCTTTTAGCGCTTCCTAGGTAAGCGTTTCATTACTCATGCCTCCCATGTCTTCCTTGACCTTGGAATATTGCTCAATCCTCAACATCAGCTCGGCCATGCCCTGGGCAGGCCTCATGGTCAATGAATGCCTCAGTTTGTGGGTTTTATCCAACCCGACCTTGAAAGAGGCCACGGCAAGTTGCTCGTTGCAATCGTCAATGTCATTGAAGGTTTTCCAATAGCGCCGAGCGTATGACCTCAAGCTTTCATTCTCATCTTTTCTCAGGCCGAGCAGAGAGTCGATCTCCCTAGGTTGCCGGCTGTTGGTGATGAACCTTGCCGCGAATAGCTCGGCGAACTGCCTCCAACTTCCAACTGACCCAGCTGGGAGTTTGTCAAACCAACGCAGAGCTACCTCGCCTAAACTGAAAGGAAAGATTCTGCACATCAGAGCGTTATTCCCATTCTAGAGAGCCATCATTTGCCTGAAATGCCGAATATGACCCATAGAGTCAGTCTTTCCATCATAGAGGTTGAACTTAGGGCTTTGAAATTTCCTGGGAAGATTTTCTCCATCCACCTCCCTTGTAAATGGGGAGGCGAATATCTGCTCCAGCACCCTTCGGGCTACATCCTGGGCCGACCTCCCCGTGGCCGACTGTAATCTCCCCTCGAGTTGGAGGTTCAGCCATTGCTTAAATTCTTCTTTTTTCTCTACTCAGCCGAGCTCCTGACCAGCCTACCGTTGCTACTCATGACGGCGCACGGCTGGTGCGTGGGTGTTGCTAGAGGTCTGCGTCTGCCCATGTCTCCTTCTTTTAGAGCCTGAGATACGACTCCTCTCAGGATCCTCATCACGTCGATCAGGCCGAGGCTCCCTCCTCGAGCTTCAGTTTACCTGAGGCCGAACAGCACCTCTTCTTTGATCCCGATTAGACCTCTCATCGTTGGACTGCTCATGTTCGGACCAAACTCCTGGCTAGCGTCGGTTCACTTGAGCCCTTATTTTGTGGAGCTCTTGGTGAAGCCTAACCAGCTACTGGTTCCTCCTATTCTACTCGTCTTGATACCCCTCCAGCACTTGCTGCTTCGTGTAACGCGTGGGGTAATCCCTTTTAGACGGTGTTATCTCGTGAGAACTCCCTACATAGGTCCGTTCTCTCCTTTGGTTGATCTTGGCTCCACCAACGTGAACCTCAGAGGGCACAGGGTGTCCTCTTCTACAGTGAGTTGAGTGCGATGCCTTCACGCGTGTTGCTCGTTGCTCTCTCAGCTCTTCATGATTGTGGTTTCCCCGACTAGTCATGGAGGCGTTCTTAGTAGTTTTCCCATAGACGGCGTCAAATTATAGAGGATAAGGATTGAAATCTACTAGTACCGTCTAAGCTGGCTGAGCTGTCAGGTCTAAGTTTCACGTGTACGCCTGCACAAGAAAGGGGTGAGATGCTCGCCGGTAGCTTTACACCGGTGGACCCTTCGACGATCAAGTCAGGCAAGGTGTGTGTGTGTGTGTGAGAGAGAGAGAGAGAGAGAGAGAGAGAGAGAGAGTATTTTGGCAGAATTTTTGCTAGTAAAGTATAGCATACCTTTTTACTTCAATTGGATTGGCTATTTATAAGAAAATATATACTTGATCCACTTATGTAGCCCGACCCGACTCGAGCGGGTCGAGTTGTACTCCCCCTCTCTAATTAATGTACAATTATCAAGTTGATGGTGACTTGTCAATGCCATCATTAAATCTCTCCACAAAATCTTTCTGTAAGTTTCTTTTGTCATATCAAGCTGTCTATCAATACTAAGACCTAATCTAACCTTAGTTAAGTCAACGCTTTCTGACATCCTAGCCCCAGAGTTGGTTTAGCTGTTATTGATCTCTTATCGCGAATTTCTCCTCCTGATACGCGTATCACGGGACATTGGTCCTAAATATCAACCCTCGAGCTCGGCTCTAAGGTTCAGACAGCTCATTTTGCTCGGATGTGAATGCCGAGCATTCCTGCTCACGGTTCCGAGCACCCCTTCAGAGTTAGGACCGAACTCTTTCTGAGCTCGTATCCAAGGCCATAGCATGGGCCATATATCCCGAGGTCTCCAGAGCCCAAGCATACTGTCGGTGTAGCACGGCTTATTGCCTGGGCTAATATGTGTATGCCGAGATACGTGCCATGTTGAAAAGAACTATTGCGTTGTACGGCCTTCCACATGTGCTCCACGTGACTCTGATCGGAACTTGATCTCCCTCGAATGAGATTTGGGAGTTGGATTGGCCATGACCCTTCCCTTATCAATGTAATTCCGCCCTACTTGTGCTTTCATATTCGGAAGATCCTATTTCAAAAATTTTCAAAATGCTTCTACAAGTTCGGAGTGCATAACAATGTACGCTCACTTTAATAATACTAAATTAAATAAACGTATTTAATTATAATTGAAAATTCTTATGTCTATGATTATAAAATGAGGTGGTAATTTTCACTTACTAACAATGCCATTGTACATCCTATCACCTTATAGGGATTGTGATGATTGTTCTTCAATGAGATCATAAATGTTTGATGAATAGATTTGCCCAATTATGTTTTTTCATAGCCTTTAATATATTCCACATAATCCAAGAATGTCCACCTAAAGAGAAGCATTTGTTTATTAGATCAAAGGTCTTAATTATCTTTGTTAGGAAATTAATTATTATTTAATTTTCATATTTTTTATGGCAATTCAGGTTATATTATTCGTGCAAAACTCCTAATATGATTAGAACTTTTGTGGTTAGATTAGGATAAGATTATGGAGTTTTAATTGATTAAGGAATCCTAGATTTTGGAGGATCCTTATTTGGTGAGTCCTAGTTTGATTTAGAATAATGAGTTTGTATTGTATTAGAAGACCCTTGATCAAAATATTATTCAAGCTGAGAGACTGAAGTACAACTGCACATGCCAAGAGTACAAGCAGCCAATGCAAGATTTGCCACCATAGAAATACAATCTGGCACATGACCGCTCGAGCGGTCCCAAGTGCGCTCGAGTGGACCCCAGGCAGAATTAATTCGATTGAAACTTTGATTGCCTTGTTTTGAGGACTATATAAAGGACCATAGGCTAGCTACGAAAATTAACTTCTGCAATTTAATAATCAGAGATTCTAAGACAGATCAGAAGTTCTTTTCGAATTTCAAAAATTTCGAGATTGTTCGTGTTCAACTTAGAAGGCGTTCTAAGTTTTCCGACGGAGAATTCTGTCGGTGTGAAAGTATTGAGGATTCAATACGAGTGAAGTTTCGAGAATTCGTTGCTGAGGTAATCAAGTGGGAACGGTGCACGTGAATTCAGCAAGATAAGCTTAAAGCGTTTGGATTGATGATTCGATCAAAATCTGTAAGTGAGTATCTTGTTACTATTCAATTGATTAGTGCTTGATTTACCTGGACTTGGTAGTTCCGTGATTTTTTACCCAATTTGAGTTTTTCATGTAAAAAATCTCGTGTGTTGAGTTTGGATATTTGATTCTTTACTTCTCGCATTCCATGACGTAGATTGATTAAAAACGTAAAAAAATGTATATTTTTAATTGGTTTGCTTAAAAAATACAAAATAATTTTTTCACAACCCAACAACACGCGCGTGTGCGTTGCCGCCAACTGGTCGGCCGTGCTGAGCCGGGCCTGGGGTCCGTGGGCTGCGGGTTGTGGGTCGACCCTTATTTTTTATACAAAATTTATTTAATTAAAATTTTGAATTTAAAATTTAATTTAATTAAATTTTAAATTAAGTTACCGTTATTTTTTGGACCGTTGGAGACAAACCGAATCATTCGCGCCAGTTAGACGGTCTAACCATCAGACCGAACTGGTTTGTTCCTGTTCGATTTAGTCTAAACAGTCACATGCAGCGCCAATTTATAGGCGGCTGCAGAACCCATTTGGACATTTGATTTTTGACAATACATTGCCAAAGCTCTGGTTCTCGCTGCATTTTCATTTTCCGATCAAGTTTTTAGAAAGTTCAACACAGTCGAGTTCATTGTGTATGCAGTTTACTGTACTTCTACTGCACACGGCAATCACTTTATTTTGGAGAGAGACGCCCGTTCCAATACAAGAACTGAGGCATGGGTATAATCTACATTAAAGACTCAATGTTGAACGTTGGACCCGTGTCACAACCCAGTTTAATATATGACGTCCGTGACCGGCCAGTGAGTCAAAAACCACCAAAGGCCTCTTTTCTTTATTTTTTACCTTCTCATTTTGAATCTTATCAACTAGATTTTTTTTCTCAACATAAACTCGTACAACTTGTATTGAAAATAAAGTATTTATTGAAAAAAATTACTTTTACAAAAAAACATTGTCAACAGATTATTTTTCAAAATGTACCCCTAGAACAACTAATAAAGTTAGCATGCAATGATACTGAAATGTACTTCCAAGTACTTATTATAGAATTTAGAATTATAACATTTACAACAATAGAAATTAAACATAATTTAAAACTTTTTTATTTCAGCAGCTGATTTCTCCATATAGTCAAGCGTTGCCTGAAATGTTTCAACATTTATTAGTACAGCTAATCTAAATTCAATGATATCTGAACTTTTAATTATTGTACAGTATTAGAATGATATATTTCAAACGGTTGCGCAAGAATTCGGTAGTGAGCGACCCCACAATTAATACGGTGGATATGATTATTCCTTATAGCCACCTGACAGTGGCGCCACCCTTATTACCTCGTCTCCTGGTACGTTTAATGTCCTCCAGCAACCGGGATGCCATTTAACGAATCATTCTTTTATGCATCGTTTTCATTCATTTTCATTCAATTATTAAAAATTAGTTTCATTCTTTAACAGTACATCATATCAAATATCCACGTGAAATAAAAACTAATTCAAGTATTAAAGACTCACCTGATTTAGTAGAATTTATTTTCAATTGTTGCAGAATACCAAATCTAGTAAACATATTAAAATTATAATTAGCTAGCATTCCAGGTTTTCTTATTAATTCTATTCTATTTTTAAAGTATTTTATAAAAACTTAAATCAATAAAAATCACTAAAGATGCACCTAAAAATTTAATTCTTTTTATTTCTTAAAACTAAAAAAATATTAATTTTGACTTTATAAAATATTCTATTTTTACAACATAAAAAATCACATACATACTTTTTATTAAAACAGTTTTATAACTATTTTATATAGAATTATTTTTATAAAGTATTGATTAACAAAAATATATATATATATAGTTTAATTATTTTCCTTTTCATATCTTTAACAAAATCTAACTGTATTATTATTATTATTTTTATTATCATTATTTTTTTATAATTTTATATGTATTTATATCAGAATAAAAAGTCATCAAAATCATAAGGGTAAATTACATTGACCTCCCATGAGGTTCACAAAAATATTAACCATCTTCCCTGTGATTTTTGAAATGTCACTAACCTTCCATCAGGTTTAGTTTTTGCATCAAATTAGTTCAACTGTTAAATTTTCGTTACTACTTAACGGAAATCACCAAAATCACTGCTGCCCATCTATGTAATATATATATATATATATATATATATATATATATATATTTGTGTGTGTGTGTGTGTGAAGGCATGTGAAGGCATACA
>JAULJZ010068052.1:0-13204 GCA_032270985.1 Heliamphora pulchella | reverse complement strand
GAGTGTTTCTGGAGAAATACTTCCCAGCTTCGAGAAGAGATCTGTATAGGGAGGAGTTCTACACTCTTACCCAGGGGACGATGGACGCCACGCAGTATGAGTCCAAGTTCGCGTGCTTGTTCCGATTTGCACCTGAGTTGGTGAGCACAGACGAGCTACGTTCTATGAGGTTTGAGCGGGGTCTGAGACCGAAGATCAGAGAACGTGTGGTTGCGCTAGGACTTCGGGTGTTCACATAGCTGGTAGAGGCAGCAGCGAGGGTGGAGAACACCATGATTGAGATTCGGGCTTCCAAGGAGGCCAGGACACCACATAGTGGGACGGAGACGCAGACAGGTGGGCGTTCCAGTAAGAGACAGAGGTCTTCTGGCACTAGTTTTCACTCATCTGGGTTACCACAGTAGTTTTCAGCACCAGCACCATCAGTGGCTGCATCTGGGAGGCCAGAGCAGAGGGAGTTGATTTGCTATCCATACAGGCAGCTGGGGCATCGTGTGTCAGAGTGCCCACAGCCGAGGCAGTCCCAGGATTCATGGAGTCAGTCACAGGGGAGGGAACATGTTTGCTACGGATGTGGCCAGCATGGACATATTCGCAGGAACTGTCCCCAGAGGGAGAGTGCGCCAAGAATAGTGGGCACACCAGAGGGTTCGCATGTGCGGGACCGACAGCAGCACCCAGCAGTTTAGACTTCCTGAGCGACGACAGGTGGGGGTGCTTCAGTTCAGTCGGTGCGGCAGCCAACAGTGTCGAGTTCTGGCGGACAGGACAGAGTGGGGTTGCCCCGAGTGTATTCTCTTACAGCTCGTGGTTCTTCGAGGGCACCAGTCGTGCCGGAGGATGCTGATATACCTTCAGCGAGCAGAGGTATTTTTTGAGTTTTCAGGCTTTGGGTCAGTTCATCATTGCATCTGCTCGGGGTAGGTTAGGGATCCCGTAGATGGTGTGCTGTGGTGAGGCAGTGGTTGGTGAGGTTGTGAGGTCGGGAGTGTTGTAGATCCCGAGTCTTTGAGATAGTTAGCCATGGTTTAGGATGCCTGACCTTGTTTGACTATATCCTAGAAATGATTTGGCTAACCATCTCGTGTACCTGTGTTGATTGTGATCACCGGGTTGCTTCTGTTGACCTTGAGTTGAATTTCTGGGGTGAAATTTCTTTAAGGGGTAGAGTTGTAAGACCCTGACCCGTTTTCTTTTTTCGACGTTTTCGGACGTGCGTTACGTGTTTTCATTCGAGCATGTTTTTACTGATTTTGATGCATGATCGGGCTTAGATATGCATGCGGAGTAGGTTCCCGGGGCTGTAACCCTTTGTGGCGCGAATCTCAAAAATTTTCAAAAAAACATATTTTGGAGACCTATAAATATCTGCAGTTAGGTATTTTCAAAAGATATTTTTCAAAACTTAACTCCTAAGTTTCTCATTTTTCTCTCTGCCTTCTCTCTAACTTCTCGGGGGCCCGGGGTTCAGTTTCTGATGATTAGACAGTGGATTCCTGCTATTGGCACGGTGGGCTACGCAACCATTCGGTCAAATTTTGATTCCAGCGAAGCTTGATTTTGCACGTGTATCGAGATATTAAGTTTTTAACTCACCGAGGTAGGATTCTAGACCTGTATATTTCATAAATGTGCTATGAGTAATCGGGTGTCTTTTTACAGGTTAGATCGCTGTAGATCTGAATTTGAATCAAGTTAGGTTTTTGAGTTTAAAACCTATTTTTCGTCGATTTCATGGATGGAATCGGGTATTGGGAGTTTCTTTTGAGGTCTTAGTAATAGGCCTAGGCGTGTGGATGTTCTCGGGTATTGATTTGGAGTTTGGAGGCTTCAAATTGAGGTTTGGAGGGCTGAACCCGTAGCTTAAAAATGGTTTCTTGGTGAGTTCAATCGACCGAACCTGTGGGTTCAGTCGACTGGATCTTGGTGTTGGGTCGGTCGAACGAACCTATGGGTTCAGTCGACTGAACCGTGCATGAGGCGTTTTGGTGGTTTCCAGTGTGTTATTTAGTCGACTGGGGATTGGGTCCAGTCGACTGAAGTGCTGGGGTATGTGATGGTGGTTCGATGGTTGGGTTTTGGTTTCCAATTGGTGTCCTACGGATTCAATTGATTAGTTTATGGGAATTACTTGATTTAAATACCTATGGATTCCTTTTGGGGTTCGGTTGGTTGTGTCGTGGTTTCAGGGGTCGTGTGGTAACCTCGTGTGTTCGTGTTGTTGCCATCCTCGGGGATGATGAGTTGGTGAGATGTGGGTGTTTGTTATGCGTTGGGTGTTTGGGCCCGTGGTTCCTTTCTGGAAAGAATCTTGGGTTGTGAACCGTGAGACTTTTGGGTTTTTAGTTGGCTTTCGGGCTAGGCTTGGTGGTTATATGTGGCTATGTGCTTTTATAACGGGTTTATGCATGTTATAACTGTAATTTATTCATGTATGGATTATGTAATGTGATTTACATGGCTTTCGATAGCGTTATGTGTTATGTGATATATGCTTTAAGACCTTGAGTTTTATAGGCATGCGGATGTGGAATTTGAGGAACGAACGCATATAGTGCATGTTGCATGTGATGCAGGTTTATGTGAGTCGCATGTGTAGCATATGGCATGGTTTGTGATACGTAGTGATAGTACGTGATTTTATGCATTTAAAGCCTGATTAGGTTATGCATAGGTGTATGAAATGAGATAGATGGTTATATTAGCTCTGACTAACGGTGTTTACGTTAGGATTACGACCCTTCCGTTAAAATTCGAGAAGATTACGACAGGGTTACGACCCTTCGGTTAAAGTCCGTAAAGAAGCGTTTGATAGGGTTACGGTCCCTCAGTGCAAGTCCGTAAAGAGGTATTGTTAGGGCTACGGTCCCTCGGTTAAAGTCCGTAAAGATGCATTGACGGGGGCTAGGTCCATCGATGAAAGTCCGAGAAGATACATGGATTGCACGAATTGCATTATGGGACGGATAGACCAGTTTTCAAATTATTTTTATGAGTCGCGTGTATCGCAATCTAAAAACCGTTTTCAAACTGTTTTTCAAGGCTCCTGTGAGTGAGTCTAATGATGGTTTGTATCCTCACTTTCCCTTACATGTGAAACTATTTTTAAGGCTTGAAAGAGAGTCTAAATCTGCACTTTGATTTCTTAGCATATTTTGTTTATATTGTATTCTTATCTAGTTTCTGCTGAGTTTTGGCTCACGGAGTGGGATAAAATATTTTCAGGTACCGATCACCCACGTTGATTCAGAGTTGCTAGTTGGGAGCGGAAGAGTTATAGTCTTCCCATTTGTCTTTCTGTTACATGTATGTTATAACATATTTTTCGGTGTTGGAACCGTGTAGTGTAAGCTTTTGGCGTTGGAGCTTTGTAATGTATGCCGTTTGGCGTTTATATGCAATGCATGTATGGTTTTAATTGAGAGTGTATTCTCAGGTAGGGTATCATGTTTGGTTATTTTAGGATGTTTCACGTGGCCCGGAGTTTGGGACGTGACAATCATTGTACATTTTTTCTCTCTAATGAGATACTTGACTTGGGTCCCAAACCTTTAAGGGTCTTAAATGCATGGCTGGGCTGCTCTTCTCTCAAAAAGCTTGTTCAAGAATGCTGGGCCTTAAACCAAGATACATGATGGAGAGGGTATAACCTTTTTAGCAAAATGAAGAACCTTAAAATTAGATTTAAGGAGAGGAATGTCCAGGTGTTTGGGAATGTTGAAGACCTCATGATGATAACTGTAGAGGAGATTGCCAAGCTTGATATACTAGAAGAGAGGGGGGATATTCATGGTTCTTAGATTAGATGTAAGAGAGAGTTGACAGCAAAATTATGGCAACTACATCGAAGAGCTGAAAGCATGTGAAAACAGAAATCTAGGGCGAGTTAGCTCAAACTGGGTGATAAGAATACATCCTTTTTCCATGCAATGGCCAACAATAGATCAAAGAGTAATCACATAGGACAGATTATCCAAGAGGGCAGGATCATGTCAATGCTTATTAATATAAGGGAAGGGGCAATTAAGTACTTCTCTCAAGTTTTTAAGGAAGAAGACATCTCAATGCCTCTATTTGAATGTGAGTTACTAAAAGTTCTATAAGAAGATTCAAACAGGAATCTAGAAGCACCCTTCACCGAAATGGAGATCCTACAGGTTGTTAGAAGTTGTGGCTCAGGTAAAGCTCCTGGGCCTGATGGTTTTAATTTTAAGTTCATAAAACATTTTTGGAAAGTCATGAAGCAGGATATCATGAGCTTCATGAAGGAGTTCCACTCTAATGGGAAGATCTTAAAGAACCTAAACACTGCTTTTATTACTTTAATCCCAAAAGTGGACAATCCTCAATCTTTCAAGGACTTTAGACCTATAAGTCTGGTGGGATCCATGTATAAGATCTTAGCTAAAGTGTTAGCCAAGAGACTTAAAGTGGTCATGGGTCAATTGGTGGATGAATGCTATCTTAATCAATGGCTCCCCCCACATCTTTGATTAAGATGGAGAGAGGTCTTCGTCAAGGTGACACACTATCCCCTTTTCTGTTTAATCTAGATGCTGAGGGCCTCAATGTGATGCTGTCGAAAGCCAGAAGCTTGAACCTGGTCCATGGTGTGAACTTTAGGGAGCAAGGACCAAATCTAACTCACCTATAATTTGCGAACGACACCATCTTGTTCTGAAAACCTGACACTCAAGGAATTAGATGCATGAGAAGAGCACTCAGAGGCTTTGATTTGGTGGCTGGGCTAAAAATTAACTTTAATAAAAGTTTGGTGTGTGGTGTTGGAGTGCCTGAGGAGGATCTAGTTAGGGTGGCTTCTATCCTCAAATGCAAGATGGGAGGCCGCATATGAAGTACATGGGTCTCCAGTGGGTATGAATCCTAGGCTTTGCAAAGATTGGCAACCTCTAGTAGATAAGATGAAGCTAAAGCTTGCACCATGAAAAAGAAGGTCTCTATCCAGAGCAGGAAGATTGCAGATCATCAAAGCATCATTAAGTAATATACTCATCTTTTATTTGTCCTTATATAAGATGCCTATTGGTGTTGCCAATCAATTAGAAGGAATCCAAAGAAGATTCCTTTGGGGAGATGATGAAACCCATAAGAAAATGCATCTGGTGGGTTGGAGAAGTGTCACCAAACACAAGGATTATGGAGGCTTAGGAGTAGCTAATCTTAAGGAAAAAAATCTGGCTTTGCTCTTTAAATAGTGGTGGAGGTTTGTCGTGGAAAAAGATAGCCAATGGAGGAGACTTATCTGCTCTCGAAATTATAATAACTTCCTATTATGGATTCCATCTGCCATCTCATGTGCCAACAGAACCTCAGTGTGGGAATCTATCTCCAGAATTGGTACTCACAATCCGAAGGCCTTAGAGTCCTTTTCTTCAAACTGGAGTTCGAGTCTGGGTGATGGGGCAGGTGTTAGTTTTTGGGAGGATATTTGGGTGGCCATCCTTCCTCTTAAACTGGCTTTTCCCAAATTATTTATTCTATCCACACAAAAGGAAGCCATAGTCCAAGACATCTTTTGTGCAACACAAGATGAATCTGGTTGGAGACTAATGTTTAGAAGGAATTTATTTATTTGGCAAACAAGAAATTTGACTAATTTGTTGGAAGTCATCAATAGCACTCTTTCCAAGTTGGGTCACCAGGATACACCTAAGTGGAAAGGAGAGAATAATGGAAAGTTTTCAACTAGGTCCTTCTACAGGTCACTTGAGGTCAGGTTTGGTGCAGACATTTCTGAGCTCTCCATGGTGTGGGATAATTCTGTGCCCCCTTGAGTACAGTTCGTCACGTGGCTAGCTGCCATGGACAGAATCCCCTCTAAGGTCCTGTTATCCAAATGAAAAATTTTGCCCAACAACAGCTTTGTGGCTTGCCCATTGTGCGGGACTCACATGGAATCAGCCAACTACCTTCTGATTTAATGTTTTTGGGCTTGGAGTATTTGGTCCAATGTCATCAACCGGTGGGGCACTGTGTGGGTTAGCCCTAAAAGTGTATTGGAGCTTCTTCAGTGGTGGAAGGGATACAAAGGGCGACCCCTTACCAAGAGAATTTGGATGAGCCTATTCTACTCCACTCTGTGGTCCATATGGGTAGCCAGAAACAACTTAGTATTCAACCAGCAAGTGGCTTCCATAGGTAAAGTGGCTTAGGAGGCAAAGCTTAAAACAACTATTTGGGTTCATGCCTCTGTGGATCAGGATAGCTTTACAATCAATGATTTTATATATAACATCGAAGTCATCAAGTCCCTGAAGTTATGTAGTAGGAAAAGTTTGTAATTTTTGTTTTTTCTTATTGTCGAGACTCCATATAGTAGGAACCACTCTTGCTTTATGGTTTGGTTGGCTCTCAACTGTACTTGCTTGGGTAGTAGTGGGGCTTATTATTTGATAGTCTACCCTCTACTATTCTCATCTTTGTGGGAATAATACTCTCTATTTTACTGTTCAAAAAAATTACTTGTACATGATGCATTAATACTTATATAATAGTGTCCAAAACAAAATAATGTGTGCATTTATAATTATTTTTTTTTATGGAATTACTTTATTTAAAAACACTATCATTGGTAACATGAAGAACTTAAAATTTAGTGAAGGCTAAAAATATATTTTGTTTATTTGGTAACCAATCAAATGGGACTTTTGATCACACCCATGAATATTGTATCTAATATTTTTTTAAAATAAATCTTATATTCCTATCATTAACATTTTAAGAATTCATTTTCCTAGACATTCTAAATTCTAGTACTCTTGTTTGGGGTCTCTTACATGGCATTTTTTTTTTCTAAAAAATGCTACGTTCTAACTTTTAATACAAAGAATCAATAATTTTCAATTTCTATGGGACTCTAGAAAAATATAACTGGTGGTAATTTTGAGAAGTTCCTAATACTGAAGTTCTCATTTGATAAACCTACTCAGCAGTTGAATTTTTTTCTTTTAATTTTAAACTTAGTAATTAAAAATTTGTAGCTAAAAGGTATTTTTAAGCTTCCATATAAAGAGAAAAAATTACTTTATGACCATTGATTTTTTCAAAAAAAAATTAAATAACATGAAAAAAAAAAGAACAAAAAAATATAGAAGAAGACAACCAACATTACCTTAAGTTGATTAACAAACAAAACTAATTGTCAAGGCCCATGGTGGGGCGTTTAGGGTGATCTCCATTCTTTTTCTTTTAAATTAAGATAATGTAAGTTCTTTTGTGGCAAAAGAAAAAAAATTCTCAAGTGAAGTATAATATTTCTTAGTTTTTAGTTAACTTATAAATTTTTCTCACTACCTTTCAAACAAATGATGTTCTTTTTTTATTTTGAAATACTAGCTCCCTTTATATATTTGTACCACTAGACTAACTTGTCATTTTGTGAGAAAATAAAAAAAAATTAAAATTCATAAAAAAAATAGAAAACAAAAAATAAATACCCAAGACATGACAAGTACTCTTTTCTAACCATGTGAGTTGATATGTAATACAAAATTAAATATCACGTGTAAAATTGATTGTATCTTTTCTTTCCCCCCGCCCCCCATTTTTTTTTTTAACAACAAAAGTATCCCTTTCGGTTACTCCAAGCAGTCGCTCTACATGATAAATAAGACAAAACAGTGTCTAGACATGTTGATACACAATTACGCAGTTTTGATGTCACTAAAACAGTAATGGAAACCTTGTGAAGTACCAAACAGGTATCAAATCCATAATTGAAATTACATATCTAAGGAAAATTGTTGGTACATTATCACAAGACAAGAATAGAAAAAAAAAAAAAAGGACGGAGGGAGGGAGGGAGGGGGGAATGTTAAGAAAAGAAAGAGCAAGCACCTATAGGCATGTTTGATTAATCAAATAAGACAAAAGATTAAAATATATCTCATAAAATTATATTTCTCTTAATTGAATTAAAAAATAGTGAGAATTATACATCTATTAGATAACTAATCCCGCAAAATGTAAAATATACAATGCTTAAGAGAAAATAATGTTAATAATCCGTTCATTACTAGTCCTATGAAACTACTTATCAAGTGGAATTATATATTCCGTCATTATTAATCCGATCAATCAAACATGGCCTATGTTTCTTTTTCCATGAAATGCAGTTTTCTGATTATAGGAACCATACAAAGTAACTATAACAGGAAGTTTAGAAAAAACAAAACAAAAAAAAGTTCATTCCAGGTACCAAAGGTCTCGCTAGGGTTTAAAAGCATCCAACTCCAAGACATAAAAGTGCATTCAAAAAGGTTACATTGCCAAAACTTCTATAGCTTCCTTCCAGATGTAGCTTAAACCATCTAGCCATTTTTTTAAAGTACCCTCTTTTTGGCTGCACCAATTTTGATACCTGCAATTGCTAATCACTACTACTACTACTACTACTACTACTACGGCTTCCATCAGTATCAGAAGATGAATTTGTCCCCTTCCAGATCTGCAATTGCTTCCAGTAAGTAATGAAACTGCAAACCCATATCTTCAATCTTCCACCAAGTAAAGGCTTTTAGTCTCTCCCTGTAATTTGATCTCTGGACACCTATGTCAACAGTCATAATTTCAAGCCCATAATTTCAAACAAATAGTAAGCTGGATCTCGGCAATATTGAGATTCAATTAAGATATATGCATGATTGTAGCAACAATTTCAGTTCTTAACATATGTGGTGAAGTAAATAAGACAAACAAAAGGCAGAGAATGGTAGTACAGCAGTAAGAAAATGAAAAAGAAATTCTGGCTACTTAAGCTTTTCGTAAAAGAGAAAAAAAAATAGAGTTAATAAATGTGCATATTTATAGAAGTTAGTTTGATAAGCTATTTGCTGCTTAGCCTAAATAGTTCCGGTGGTCCTATTAAATGTGGTTTGTTGATGTATGATCAACCTTCACTTAAATTGGAAATACTATTAAAAGGGATCTTGATTAGTTTGATGATGCACCATCAACCATCACTTAAAACTGAAATTCAATTAAAACTGAATGCTAAATGCGCTTAGTTAAAAGTGGTTTTAGACTGGGGACTTAATAAACAAATGTACCTTCAAATTTTTTATTTTAGAAGTTAGTTAGAATTTAGATATTTCAGTAGTTGATTTATGACTACAAGATTAGTTAGCAAGGAGCCCTAAGATTAAAAATAGATTTTGGATCAACAAATTATTAATTGCTATTCCAAGGGATTAAAAAGGTTTCGGTTTTCAAATAAGATGCAGACAATTCATCAAGTTGGGATCATTTGAGGGTGATAATTTTCATATTTGACAAATCCTAAGAAACTCCAAGTTCTAATATGTCTTCCAATGGCACAGGAAAGGTAAAACACACAGGAATATGGGTCAGATCACATCTTGGCCGCATGATATAAATCTAAAACATGTAAAACACCTATTGTAAGCCCAATTTCCATGCTACTGAACTAGGCTTACTAGAAACTAACTTTAAGGATTATATGGCATCACAAGAAAACAAAATAAATATTAGGATTATATGGGCATCACAAGAAAAAAACTTTTTTCCATGGAAAAAATATATATATATCGAAGCTTTACAGGATTACGTGGCGGCTACATGCCCTTGTAAGGTTATATGGCTTCTACACTTTACATATCAATAACATGTCATCCGGACTCAGTTACTGTGTTAAGCACAAATTAATTCTTATGGTTGCTCTCAATACTCGTATCTAATAAGGTTTTAGTTTCCTAAAAGGTAAAATACTGCTCTCAAGGTAACATTGAGCACGCGAGATCTCAGTTAACCATATGTAGTTGAAAAAACAAAAGGAGTCATGTGCTTTTCTTGGTGTATTTAAAATTAGAATTCCTAGAGTCATTCCGTGCCTGCAATTTAATTATCACTGTCCCACAAGGATGATAGACACAGGCAAAATAAATAGGCATTCTGGCTTAGTACAATTAGACTCACAGGACACATCACACGTCTTTGAGGGAAAAAACTGAGCCATTGAAACCCATCCTTTGTTCACTCTTAACAAGCACTATTTCAAGTGAAGTCAGAGACACCTAGATAGTATATATTAAGAAAGGCAAACAAAATGGAATAATACATGAATGTTCACATACTTCAAAATAAAACTTGTTACATTCCCAAGAATAAATTGGGCATACATTAAGTTTTCTTTTATCCAGCACAGGGATGATATAGATGTTCTACACTTAGTATCTTGTATTTACAAGAGAACATCCAGTGGAACACCTTTAACCAAAAGTATAGGCTTCCTTTGGCATTTTACCCAAGGAGCTCATAGTCATTTAATGTTGATAACTGTCATAATAGTCACCTACTAAAAAACAACAAAGAAAGACTTCTCCTATCCAACTTTCTCGAAAATTGCAATGAAACCAGAAGGGCATAAAAGTTTTTTGTAGGTACAGAATGTAGTAGCTGAACAACTGGGAAAAATAAAAGGCAACATGCATAAGCACGCAATATTAATGAAGATAAGAGCAGTTGCAGTGGTAAACTAGTACATCTTTACCTATTGATACTCAACACTGACAGATTATCTCCCATCACTGCATCCTTGGGTGAAATGAAGCTTGGAATATGAGCAAATGCTTCAAATTCAGATTTAATCCCACAAAGCTTTCAACATTTGAATTGTTCATATTTGGGGTCATAATAAACCACAGCATTGTTCCCACGATAAAACAACAGGATAGTTCCATTTCTCAAGCGACTCATTGGTTCAAATGGACAATCAAGCAATAGACCCCCATCCGTTAGGATATCAATATGAAACACTTTCCTCCAAGATCCCTGAATGCCATATTCTTCCATCATCCATACTTCAATATATTCACAACTAGAACAATCACATATGCAAAGCTGACCGCCTAATACCCCCAAAGATATGGTCCATCTCCTATTCAAGCTAATCTTAGCATATTTAAGAGGTGGTGGCGGAACTGATTGGAATCTCTCCAAGTCAAAGTTGAAAGAAACTATATAATTTGAACACTCAATAAGAAACCAATGAAGAGCACCGTTCAGGTTTGCGGGGATTCCTACTCTATAGTTATACCACCCATTGGCTGAGGAAGGTGCGCAGCCAATCATTTTCCATGACCCGGTGCCAAGTTCATGTATCTCAGCCCTACCGCTATACATTGCCTGGTCGGTAATGGGTTGATTAATCAGTTGACAAGTCTGTTGATTAAACATCCTAATGACCTTATACTGTTTAGTTTTTGGACTGAAGCCCAAACCACAATCAAAGAATTTTTTGGTTCTCTTATCAGCCACTGTAGGAGCTGGAAGGTTTATATACTCGCCTGTAACTGGATTACATACAGCAAGGGGAACATTTCGTGATGCTTCAGACAAACAGAGCAATCCATTGCAAGAATTCACCACATTGAACTTGTGATATTTGTTCCTTAATTTGGCGCACCGCTTTCATTCAACACTACCTCTAGAATGAAGATTGGCATTGGCATCACGTTCCCTGTTGATCACCAATTCTGCATTGTGCAATGGAAGCTTTAACTTAGAATCAAGCTTCATACTGATATGTCGGTCACACCGTGAATTGTTAAATGCATTACACAAGCAGTACCCAAGATCAAAACCAGAGCTTGGCTCGGGTGGCTCGACCAAGTAAAGAGTTCTGGATACGTATTTAGGAGTCACAGATCGAATTAGAGGATAAACCTCTGATTGTGCAAAATGCAGGTTTGCAAATTCAGGGTCCATTATTATATTGCACCAATTTTTGCATACACATTTGCAAATGAGTAGTCTCTTCACAGAGAGTTTTAGTAGAATATCAACAAAGATAGGCTTTGGGAGGTCTGTTAGGGAATAACCCAAATCCTGATTTTGCTGATCTTCAAACGCATCAACCTCTCTGTCACCTTTAAGGGAGTTGAAACCCCTAGATTTTCTTCCTCTTTTCATGGCTAGCTTTTCTGTAAATCCGCATGAAATGGGCTTGATGCTAAATACAAAACCTCAATAACAATGATTAAGAAGGCCAAATTGATTCAATAAATTTGGAACTAGAAGAAAAAATGTATTAATAAAATAAAGATATGGCAAAGCAGCTCCTGTACACCATCAATAAAATTTGACTCTAATCAATTCACAGAGGTGACAATATGCTTTGTTCATGGTGGTTAAGAGAATAGGAAGGATTGCTTTCTGCTGGGAAATCAATGAGAATATTTCGGTAGAAAATCGATGAGCATGCTTTGGTGTGAAAAGGGATGAGGAGAGATTGGTTGCTTTTCTCTTTCACTAATATTTTGTGGGTAGTTTGATCATATATGCTCATCAAGTATGTACATGACCTTATATGAAGTCCTTATGCTTTTGGGCGTTGCTAATGTAATAATTCAAGACATTCAAAGTAGTCTTAATGGGCATCTATTTGAGATTAGCAGGTTGATCATATGTTAGTGCACATTATGCTACCTGTTACACATGCTGCAAGTGTTTAGTTGTGTGCCAAGCATCTTGTTGATGGATGGGGTTTTGTATTGGGGCGCTACTCACATTTGACATTTTATGGTGTAATTATTTATTGTTTAAATATCGATTATTGTTAACATATACATAAATATCTTAGGGTAAATTACACTAATAATCCTTATAGTTTGCCCCCAATTTCATTTTGGTTCTTGTAGTACCAATTGCAACACATTTGCCTTTATAATTTGACATACGTGTCTAGTAAGGACAATTGATAACGGACGTCTAATTTTCCATTAGTTTTTTGCTGCTTCCATCCACGCCAGCTTTGTTAAGTGCAAAATTGTAAATTCAAGTATGTTTTCTTGGGAATTCTAAATCCACAAACCTTTTTTGCTAAGTTTAGCTGTCAATACAAGTGGTTACGCATTATGTATAAGTATTTCATTTATTTGATTAGTTTATTCAGCAAAAAAGGTAGTACATTTAGTAGCTCGCTATCATATTTTTCCTCACCTCTCTGCAACATCACCAACACCAAAGTCCCACATCCACCACTACCAAAATCCCACATCCACCACTGCCAAACCTACCCATCTACTAATGAACAACAACCCACCTCAACCCACAACCAAAAACCACCTTTTGCCACCCAAGACCACCACCAAACACCCAAATCAGCCACTCCTCCCCTTCCCATTTCGCCCATTTAGCTCTCTGTTCTAGCTCCACCCTCCCACCC
>JAULJZ010068041.1:0-13205 GCA_032270985.1 Heliamphora pulchella | reverse complement strand
AGGTCCTTATTTTCTGGTAGATTTTTTGCTTCTTCCCCAAGATCAGGAGAAACTATATGGGCTGATAGCAGTTTCTTTAGAGCACGAGCCCTATCACGGATATCATAGTTCAAGTCACATTTGGCAAGTTCAAGCACATAGCTTAAGATTCTTTTGAAGGTCCACATATCTTCCCCTTTTGAACGTAGCAGGACCTGGGGAAAAAAGTGTGATTGGTGAATCGAGGAAAGGTTCCCTAAACTAACAGATTTGAGAAAAGGTAGAAGTATAATGATGTACACTAATTACGACAACTTTCCTAACAGATTCGGAAAAATGCAAAACAATAATGATGTAATGTTCATTAACCCGCCAACACGGTGCAAAGGGTATTTCGATCAAATAAAATATAAGTAGATATTGATGCACAATAAGTTTGGAATTGACTACTATCAACTGTGACTTATCTCGCAACAAGAATCATCATAATTAAATTCTGCTGCCTAAATAACAGGGAATAATAACTGAATTAGGTGATAAAAAGCAAATAAACAAAGAGAGAGTAGTCACTAGGTTGATCCGTGTAAGTTTTAAAAGTAAATAATATAACTCAAATGAACTTGAGTACTTAAGAAGAAGAACATCCCTAGTTTACCAGAAAACTGTGCATACAGAAGTACTAAAGTTGGTTCTCAATGGAAGTTTCAATAATATATATTGCTGGAAATAAATCATTTGTCTGCTTCCAGAAATGCTAACCATAGTTTCCATGCATGCTCATAAGAGCAAGAAGAGAGAGGACAAAAGAAAAAATCAGCAGCAAACATTATAAGAAAGATTTATGCTCATTAAAACAAGAGTATATCAGTAGACAGCATCATGAAGAGTCGGCATGAACAAGGAAGCATCTAACCCATCCAACATACCAAAAAAAAACAGATAAAGAACTTTTCTGTATATTTAATAATAACACATCATAGTAATGGGAGTACTACAGATGTTAAATATTAGCTAACAATATATCCTAACCAATGTCACAAAAATTAACCATCGCTACACAAACATGGTATTCAATTATTTTAAAGGACTGCAACTCCAAATTCTGCATGAATATCCATGTACTAGTACAAAAAATAGAATGCATAAGTTAAGCTATGGAAAGGGGAAAAGCATTTATAACAATATTTGCAGTGTGATTCTTTAAAAAATCTCTGGATCAGGAAGAAAACTGAAGAGTTGAATGCAAAATTATATTTAGTTTTATAAGGTCAAGACCCATCCTTTTCAAGAGTACTGCAAAAGTCTGTTTGAGTAACGGAAGCCAAAATGAAAATCAAAATATTTATTATCCATCAACATTCCCAAAACCAACGCACTTAAACATGAAAATTATTCAAAAGTGGCATTGGGAATAGTAGAAGTGCATGGCTTATATTATTGCCCAACAACATTATATTATTGCCCAACAACATTCTGTGGTCAGCAACAGGCAAATTACAATTTACTATTCTGGCTTCCACTATTTGCCAACACGTGGCTTGAGACTTAAAGATCTTATATATCTGAAATGATCGTCCAAAAGCACATGCATGTATACATAGGGCGAGATTATGGAGGATGCAACCAATATGATTTGACCTAGGCAGCATTTAACTATAGGTGTTCCTAGAGCCTCGATGAGTAATAACACCAATTCAAAGTAAGATTAATTGACATGCAAAAAACTAATGGTAAGATGCATGAGTAGAAGGATGAGGAAATCAATTATAATGAAATCAGCAAGAGTACCCGGTTGCTGATAGAACAAATGTCAGTTGAGATTAAGACGCATAAAAAAAAAAAAAGGCTCCCCAGAGCAAGAGGATAGCTAGCAGCCTAGCACAAGTTAAAGACTCTAAAAAATGCAAAAAGACAGATAGGCATTGAGTCATTGGTGGAACAGGAGAATAAAGGGCCCAAATTTCAATTTCTACAGAATATATATTTTTGGCAGCCTAAACTGGTAGGAAGTGATGCAAGCAACAGGGGCCTTCTGTTTCTTAAGACATCATAAGGAAATGAGAATTCAATTCACATAAAACCTTTTTTTCCCTCTAATTTCCTTGGATAGACAGGCGTGTTGTATTTTTATTTATTTATTTTATCAACAACAATAGATAATTTACAAATCAAAAAATAAAGGACAGTACAAACAAGTGGGACAAGAAGTCCATCAGAAAATGAAAAAAGAAAAGAAAGAAAGAACATGCAAAACATCAAAATTACACTTCACAATAAGAGTGCACATGAGTCGGTTTGGTTCGGTTTCGTATTAAAACATAGAACCAAATCAATCTTGATCAGTTCCAAGTTTTTGGGCCCAAAACCAAATCAATCAATTAGTAAAACCAAACCAAAGCAACTCAATAAAAATCGGGTTTGTTCAGTTTGGAGTCACGGTTCCACCTATTATTAACAATATATACATACAAATAACTTGTGATTTTCAAATGATCTTTGAGTTGATTTCTATAGAAGTATATATATATATATATATATATTTTCATTCAAAACAACAATTTTCAAATAAATAACTTGTGATTTTCAAATGATCTTTGAGTTGATTTCTATGGAAGTATAGTTAAATGAAATTATATAATGTAACTAGCAATCACATGTGCCTAAGGGCACTTTAGACATAATTTTACCAAAACATGAATTTTAAATAGTGAACAATCTCCTTAATTATTTAGAATAACAATATATTAAAATATAATTTTATTAGTCTCATTCTTAATTCCACCTATAAGAAACAACAAAAATATATGCATATCAAAATTAAAATACATACAAAAATATATGTATAGTTAGAGAAAAAGTGTAAACAAATCTTAACCTTTGAATATGCCATAGACAAATGTCACTCAAGAATGTTGTGTTTTGTAATATAAATTGTAACTTGTGAAATGATCAAAGATTCCTATGGAAGCCAAGTACGAAGCAAATTAAATTATAAAATTCTTAGATAGTTGGTTGTATTTGTAAATTTAATATACATAACAAAGAGATTAATAAAAAGTCAAGAGAAACTATCTTTTATTAATTTTTCTGCATATAAAAAATTGAGTCTATGTAATTCGGTTCTCAAGTTAGTTCAGGTTAATTTCTGATTATCTAGGAATTGAACCAATATTATCGGTTTACATTTTTTTTGACCGAGAACCAAACCAATAACTTGAAAAAGCCAATTCAATCCAATCCATAGAGGTTGGGTTGGTTTGGTTTGCAGGTTTTGGGTCTTTAGTGCAGCCCTACTTCACACACTGCCTTCTAATCCTCTCGAGATCAAAAATAAAGGAAAGCCCTTAAATGATGCTGTGGAAAAAAATAAAGAAATACCCTTAAAAGATGTTGAAATAGATGCCCAAAACGATGAAAAATAACAAATCCTATCGCTTAAGGAATCCGTATTTCCAAATTTATGTTCAAATATCCTAGCATTTGTGTCCAACCAAATCACCCCAATAAATGAACAAATAATACATTCCCACAATCAAGGATCAAAATTTCGTTTTGGTGGATTGTTTCGGTCGGTTCGAAAATGAAAATGTTTCGGAAACATGATGGAAGCAGAGAAAAGATTGAAAACATAAAAATTTGAAAACATTTATTAAAGCATATTTCTATGCGTTTCTAGGACCAGAAAATCAATAATTAAACATTGTTTAAGAGCTATATATCCATTTTAAAGAGTTAGATTATAGAAAATAATACTAGAGTTGGTTTATAATACTTAATAATAAGTAAAAATTGCATCAAATATATTATTTCTACACAAAACCATGTAGGAATTAAAGGAAAACAAGTATAAGAAAATGAAATATTATAGTAATAGTGGCATAGGTTTTTAAGGAAACTAAAAATATTATTGACAATCTTTATAAAAAGAGTACTTGGTGGTAATAAAAAAGGAATATGTAATTTAATCATGCTTCCTTTATTACTTTCTTGCTTTCTCTCTACTTCTCCTTCCTAATTTTTAGATTCTCCAATAATTTTAACATTTTTGTGTTCTAAAATCTCTCTTTTAACAAAAAAAGACAAACAAAAACAAACATTGTTAGTTATTCCTATTAAGTATCGAAACAACCTATTGTTTCAATCTGTTTCGGGGAAATATTGAAATTTCGATATTTCATAAATGTTGCGCTTTAGTTTCCTAGAAAATAAAAACGTTTCGGCCGTTTCGATGGAAATGAAATGAAATTTTATTCCTTACCCACAATGTTTTCTCCTATAACCTGTTTGGTTATTAATAAGAAAAAAGAAAAGAAATGATTATGTTTTCTTTCATTAAGTTATAAGAGAAAAGAAAAGAGAAAAAATGATTGTGTTTTCTCTCTTTTTTGTTTGGATTAATAAAAGAGAAAATAAAATGATTTCTCTCATCTCTTGTTTGGATAGACTTCATAAAAGGAAAAAAAAAAAAACAATACTAATTATTTTACAAAAATAACATTTTTCTTACCATTACTTTTTTATTTTTTTTATTTTTTGATGGTCAATTTAGGTAATATAAAAAGTAACTAATCACCTAGAATCTTCTCCATATCTCTCCAATCTGGAGAGATTTAAAAAGAGGGGTTTGAAGGGATAACTCTTTCTCTCCATTTCTTTCCGATTCTCTCAATTTCTTCCCTCTTTGGCAAAACAAACAAGTGGTTAGGGAGGAGAGAATTTTTTTTTTCTTCTCTTATCAATCCAAATCACTCAAACCAAACGAACTGTGATTATCATGGATAGATTTTAATTGCATAATGGCGAACTAAGTTATCTACACATTATTATCCTCTTTTCTTTTAAAATGATTTTCCTGATCTATAATGAGGATATTTGTTAAAAATTATTTTCCATCTTTTAGCTTATAGCTTTATATAGTAAAATGGCGTAAAAGAATTCATGTAGCCCAACCCAATTGATTGGGATAAAGGCTTAGTTTGGTTTGGTTTAACTTATAGCTCAACAAAAAATTAAAAAATTTCAAGCAGGTGTGCTTATAGCATTTTGCTTGTAGCTTCTTATTGTAAATCAACAAACACAAATTTTATTGCTTAATAGCTTCAAATTTATAGTTGTAACAAGTATTTATAACTTTGATTTGAAACATCTTTTTAGCTATAATCTATAAATTATAATTTCAGCTATACCAAACGCCTTTAATGCAATCATATAATCATAAGAAAAATCATGTTAAACCATTGAACCAATTGATACTATTTAATGCATTAACAAAGTCATGATCTCAAGCATCTTCCCTTTTTTTACTCTGAACCACCTTACTTCTGCAAGGTGCCCAAAGACTAAAATTGTCGAAATGTCGGTCAAAAGCAAAAAACATTAATTATGTAGGATTGAAGCTGATAACTAAAGCAAGAATAGAAGCTTTTCCCCAATCTAATGCAAATGCAGATAATAATGACGAGGAAATGAGAAGGGCTCACCATCTACCTACCTTCACAGCAGTATTAAGAATCTGGAGCTTTGCTTCAAGTGCTTCTGAAGTAAAACACCAAGCTAGATACTTAAGTACTGGGGATAACATCATCGGGATAATGTGCCCGATGGAGTTGTACTCTCCCACAATCCAAATTATCATTGCACGGGCAGCAGGCACCTTGACTGACTCCAAACTTCGAACCAATTCAATAATTACCTTCATAAGAGTAAATAAGTGGGTTAACAGATGAAATAACATCGTATTACTCACCACAAAACAACATTTATGTGCAGTTGCAATTAAAGCAAACTGGGGTTATTTGATTTTCAGACATTATGAAGGATATAAACTAACATAAAAAGCTTATTAATGCATCTCACTATATTAGGCACTATAATAGAAGTGCTACTTGCCGTTTCCCAAAATAAAGGATAGAAACTGTGATAAGAACAAAAAGTTCAAATCACGACATTGACTAGTATGTCTACATAGCTAAAGGACAACACATATAAACTATAATCTAAAGAAGAAACAACATGCTCATGTCATTACTGGTAAGTTGCCTTGAATTTTGTACAATGATGAAATAAGATTCTACTTCCATATAGGTAGGATCAATTCCTTCGGAGGGGAATGGAATTTAGACTTGTAACTCAATCAATGGTTGCATCGCTAACTGGTATTATGCCAAAGGTTTCGAATTATGTTTGAGAGAAAAATAGATTGTCTTATTCTGAATGCTGACAAATTTTGGTTTAACAGGAGTGATCTGTTACCTATAGCTTCCAAAATATTCAAAGAGATTACAAATAGCCAAATTCAGTCAAAAAACATTTATCCATCTTTTCCCCCATATGCATCTTGTTTTTCCTTGAGTAAAATTCACTTTTGGAATGATTACAAAGTTCTGTCTTAACTGTGTTGAGATAACTGTTTTCCCAACTTTCTGACAATATTTTCATGATTAAATTTTGAAGGTCACATTTTTCTACAAAATTTAATGAACACACGGTGTTCAATACTACCCTAACCAAATCACATATTTTTAGCTTGCTTACTTCCCAGTCTAACTCTGTCTACTGATCTTCGGGAAAATTCTTTGTCAATGAAGTGTTGATGGGTAATATTTTGAACATGTTAAATTAAAATAGTGTTTCTTTAAAGCATCAAAAGGGCTACTAGCCATGTTTAAAAAAATTAATAATGACTGTTGGGCATAACATTGAAGTTATGAAATATAGCCCTGGGTTGGGTAAAATTGTGCTTTTTATGGATATTGATTGTTAATAAGAAAATATATCTCTGCACTGCAGGTGATCTAACGCCTTTTGATACTTATTGGAGAAATAGCCAATCAATATTTTAAATCCTCCACTTTGTGTGCAACCTAAAAATTTGCGCAACTTCCTAAAAATCAAAAGCAGAGAGAGTAAAAGCTGTGGGTAAATAGAGGCCATAACTAATGCAAAAAACTGTGCTTTCTATCTTATGTAAGAAATTATACAAGGTACATAGAAGAAACAAGAAGCCAAATGGGAAGAATTTCAGGATATGTAACAGTAAAACCTATGTTTGCATCAGATTCTCAAGGAAGAAGCTCTTTGTCTCATGTCCAAGAAAGAGAAAAAGAAAAAATAAAAGTAAAGTTTTTTTTTTTGTGAACGTTATAAAAGGAGTAAGATAGAAACCTGATAAAGGGAATACTTTTCATGTATATACAACACCTTTCAGCCACTCGAGCATCCCCTAGGCACATGCATGCATTAAGCATCTAATAGCTATTAGCCAAGTACAACTCGCCCTGCAGGCACACCGAAGCAACACCAAGGCTGCCGATGTGCTTATGTGCCACGACCTGTTGACAAGCATATCCTTTTAACCAAATTAAGAAATTAGGTGCCCATGACATGGCCAATGCGATAACCAAAGCGAGGCCCCAAGGTGCCTATGACCATAGTTATCAAAATCTTACGATTCACGATTCAGTTCACGATTCGATTAACGATTCATGCATAAATCGATATGAATCTACGGGTAAATCTATTTTGTAGTAGAATCGTGATGAATCTTACAATTCATAATTTGATTCACGAGTCGATTCACTATTTACAATTCATTTGATTTTTAAAATTATCATATCCAACAAATTTCGAACTCTTATTTGTCACTTTTTTTTTTGAAAATTTACTATAGTACAATTTAGTGTGTTTACTATACGATATTATCATGCATAATATGTTGTTCATTTGGTGATTAAATAACATAATAAGAATAAAGTGAATCCGCTAGGTTATTTAACCCTTTTTTTCATTTCTTTTTTATGTGAAAAATGTCTAAGTACATTGTTTAAGAATTTAAATGATAATAATACTTTCAATAAATGTTTTATTGCTATTTTGGTAAATTAATCATAGTTTAATATAATATAGGTTAGATCATTTAGACTCAATGGTTGCACAATATTTTTATGAACTTCTTTGTTATTATCAATAAGCATACAAGACACGTATTAAAGTGTATTATATTTAGTCTAAAGAGTTTTCACCATCTCTCTTATGTTATTCTACTCTCTTTGAGATTTTTTAATTCATTTTATGAATTTCAAAAGAGAATATACTAGAATTTTTAAGAAATCTTATAGTGGGTTAGATTTTAATCAAAATCTCTTGTGATGAAGATATACTTATAAGATTATGTAATCATGTTCTTATTGCATTTTTTGTGTTAATATTAGTTTTATTTAATTTATTTCATACATATGAAATGTTTAACATCATATTTATAATTTATGCTGAATCTTACGATTCTCGATTCGATTCGATTCACGATTCGCAAAATCATGATTTTGATTCACGATTTGACAACTATGCCCATGGCATATGACCAATGCAATGACCAAAGCAAGCCCTGGGGTGGCCATGACATGGCCACCGCAACTCCCCAAGGTGCCGAAGACATGGAGAAAGTGAGGCCCCAGGGCGCCCAAGATATGGACAAAGCGAGCCCCACAGTGCACATGATATAGCCAAAATAGCCCTAGGGTGCCCATGATATGCCCAATACGATGACTAAAGTGAGCCCTAGGGTGGCCATGACATGGCTAAAGCGAGACCCAGGGGTGACCATGTCATGCCCAAAGTGAGGTCCTGGGATGCCCAAGACATTGTCAAATCGATGACCAAAGCGAGCCCTAAAGTGCCCATGACATGGATAGAGCAAGGCTCTGAAGTGCCCATGACATGTACAAAGCGAGTCCCCGAGGTGCCCATGACATGGACAAAGCGAGGCCTTGAGGTGCCAATGACATGTGCAAAGTGAGGCCCCGCGGTGCCTATGTCATGGCCAAAGTAGTCCGAGAGTGCCCATGACATGCCAAATGCGATGACCAAAGCGAGTCAAAAACATTGCCATCACCACAATGCATTATGCTGCAGGTCCGGATCGAGGTGAAATTAAAGATTACAAAAACAAGTACATTCAAGTTCCACCAGATTTCAATGAAGAACCCAAAAAAGAAAAAAAAGAAAAAAGGCAACACACAAGCTGTAACAAAAGGAATGTAGATCCTTGCTCCATAAACCACTCCAAATAGGAAGTGAAAAAAAGTGTATAAGATGAAATCCACTACAGGTGAGAAGTCTCGTTATTATCATTAAAAAATCTCAAAGATTGGTGAAGTCAGATATAATTTATAGAAAAAGAAACAGCAGAAACACATAACAACAGCAAACACATAACAACAGCAAACAGGAAAGAACAGGTGCTGGAAAAATACCTTCTCGTGACTAGGAGGATCAAGGTTGATGATTGCTTTAATGGAAATTAGTGCCTGAACTAAAACACCCGCCTCTCCATCCATAGATCCAATGTCACTATTCAAAGATTCTGCCATGTTGCATGTATTTTAAAAGATACTAACCAAAGATTTTCTAAGATCATTTAGAACACAATAGTTGGTTGCTTACCCTGTCTAGTCAGAGACAATAGCCCTTCCAAGCACGTGCTAGCTACTTTTGGAAGTCGTTTTGCACACAAGCCGATCGCAGCAACAGTATCAGCAGCAAACCTTCTGTCTGGATCTCTGATATAATCCTAGCAACACACTAAGAGATAAGCATCAATAAATGTACCTCAAGCACATGCAACTCATTTAAGAAATTCACTGCAATGACTGGCAAATTTTCTAATTTAGCACAAGTTGAAGTGTCTCGAGGGGTCAAACAATCAAATAAGCTGCATACGTAGAAGCATATGAATTCCAATGAAAAGACAAAGGGAAGTCAGCAATCACAATACCAGAGAAGGAAAAACATGGAGTCTTATCATTCTAGATATACAGCTCAGACTTTCTTTCTCAAATCCTTAGTGGAGCCCATGACTTCGCTACTTAAATGTAGTCATACACTTTTGTTCCCATAATTTAATGAAAAATTCTTGTGATTTCAAATACTAGGCTAACACTCCTCAGATGCTCAAACAACACTTAATAGAAGCACTTCCTGACACTGCAAATGAGGATGAGCACAACCATTAGTGTCCAAACCATTATTTTTTTTTTTAAAAATAACATCACTAGGAGGAAACTTTAATATTGTATCTCTCCCCACTATTTATCCATTGGACACTTTCAAGTGCATGCGAAGGATATAATTGTAAAGAAAAACATAAAAGAGAAAATAGTAGAATAATATAATTGCATATAGGATATTTTGGCTGATATCACATACCTCATCATGTAATTGTTAACGCGAGTTATATAGAAATTAATTAAAATAACATATTAATCTTGTAAATATGTCTATATATAATATTTACTGTTTTTTCATACTAAGCTATGTTGGCAGCAGGGGTGGAGGCAACATAGGCCTGTGCGTTCACTAAAAATGTAAAAATACATCTAATACTCTATATTTTTGTATTTTTTTAATCTATTATTGTATTTGTGTTCTGGCTGAAAATATAAAATTATTTCTAGTGTCCTTGTATTTTTTATTTTTCTTCTATTATTGTATTTGTACTCCACAAAATTACATCACACCCCTTAAATGTTTAAATTTTAGACATTTTTTGGATAAAAGGATGCTTTGTAATTATTTTTGCTTACGAAAGAATGTTTAAATTTGGTATTAATCTCACTGTGATTGATTGTGAAGAAAAAAAAATTTGTTATTCTTGGAATTGTGCCCCCACTGTGTTGAATTTTTGGATTAAATGTTTAAATTTTAGACATTTTTTGGATAAAAGGATGCTTTGTAATTATTTTTGCTTACGAAAGAATGTTTAAATTTGGTATTAATCTCACTGTGATTGATTGTGAAGAAAAAAAAATTTGTTATTCTTGGAATTGTGCCCCCACTGTGTTGAATTTTTGGATCCGCCACTGGTTGGCAACATTTTTTTGTATTTTATTTTTTTGATAAGCAAGTTGGCAATATAATTATCAAAATCTTAGTATTCACAATTCAGTATCGTTTATTCGATTCACTATTCACGTATAAATCGATACGAATCTACGAGTGAATCTATTTTGTTGTTGAATCGTTATAAATCTTACGATTCTTTATTCGACTCAGTATTTGCATTTCATGTAATTTTTCAATTTATCATATTCAACAAATTTCAAACTCCTATTACCACTTTTCTATTTTAAAAATACTATAATATGAGTGTGTTCATTGTAAAAATAAGATATAATCATGCATAATTTATTGCTTATTCGGTGGTTAGAGAATATAAAAAATAAAGCAGCTATGATAGGTTCTTTAACCCTTTTTCCATTTCTCTTTGTAGGCACTACCTCCCATCAATCGCCACGTGGCGCGATGGCAGGTGAACCACTACCTCTGCCAGCCAATGGTACCATTGCCGACACGCCCCGCGGTTGTTAAAACTAATAGCATTCTAATGATCCAGATTGGGAGCAGGACCTGCGAGCACATCCGAGATCACTAGGAGGGCAAGCGATTTGGAGGCTAAAGCCAAGGATCGCCAAGAGCCGCTCGGCATGCCATCTCTGGATGGCGCCCCCTCTAGGTTGCTAATTACGCTGACATCTTCAGGGTTCATATCACTGAGTGACAAGACTTGGCATGCCTGCCACTACGGCGCTCATAGATACAAGGCTCGAGATGTATACATCATATAAGTCGAACCAAGGGGACCATGCATGCGGTACACGGACCGGCAGCCAAATGGGCTGCGCCAAGTGTCCTACGAACATCTGTAGTCCTCTTGTTCTTCGCATATAAATAGGACCTCGTACCAGAGGGAGGGGATCTACTGCTACTGTTCCAGTCTAAGTAGTGCTCGACTCTCGCCCTCCCCGCCTCCGGTGAACCTCTGGTCATTGTAAGCACCTATTCTATGAGTCATCAACATTCAATTCCACTGGGGAAGACAATAGCGCTCGCTTATTATGGCCAGAGGACGAGGAGTCAACGCCACAACATCTCTAGGAGGCCAAGAGAGTTCGGACCAATTGGAACACCATCACTCTGATGAACCAGAAGAAAACCTTTAGGCCAATGTCGCCGACCAACTTCGAACGGTCATTGACAATATGACTGTCATGCAACAGACTCAACAGCAATTTATAAAAACGCTCCTAGTCGTGCAAAACCGTCTGAATTCATTCGTAGGCCCTACGGCTCCGGTAGACTCGAAAAATAAGCCAAACCCCTAAGATGGTTCAAAAACCAACGAGGTCGGCCGCCCAGGGTTCAACACGATTGGAGTGCCCTTGGCCAATGCCTAAATGATACTAGCAGTAGCAGGGAACGTATCGCAAGGAGCCCCATCTTAGCGGTAGCTTCCGCGCCACCACAAGCACAAGACCCTATGAGCTCAAAACTTACGATGGACATGGTAGAACAGACGGTCCGCGTTGTCCTTCAACAAGAGCGGGCACCCTCATCACATATGTTGAGAGCCTAAACTTACTGTCGCCTTACCCTTTAGAACTAGCTGCACTGCCGTATCCTCAAGAGTCCATCTATTCGTGGGAAGATTTGGTAAAGAGGTTTCATGCTAAATTCTTTTATGTCGAAGAACGACTTACCACCTTGCATTTGATGATGGAGGCTCAAAGGAACGGGAGGGACATTTTGACATATGTACGACGTTTTCGTGTAAAAGCAGTGGATGTCCAAGATTCTGTGGTAGAAAACCAACTAGTCAAGATATGATGCATCAAGGGAATGCACTCCCAGTCCCAGTACAAGGTACATTTCGTTAATCATCAATTTGAAGATTTTTTTTTTCGGGTTGTGCATGGTAGCGAGAAACCTAAGTGAATCCATCCGTGCAACTCTATACTTCCCATCCCTCATTGTTTCAACTCCTCGAAGTAGTCCCCACGAAGGGGAGGGTCAACTTATGCGGTGGAAAGTTCCACTAACAAAGAAGATGAAGTTTGATGATCCGTCGCCGAAATTGCCTGTCACCGTCGAAGAACCGTCGAAGAAGCTAAGGTGTTGTTGGAAGCTTGGGTAGAAGATGGAAGAGTAGTTCTCCCTGAGGTCAAGAGACCCTTATCAAGAAGGGGCGAATCCAAGCTCAACTCCTCATACGGATGGTTCTCACTTATAGGAGTCAATGATCTCCACGGTCGTTCTCCCAAACTTCAAGAACTCACTCCTCATACAGATGGTTTTCACTTATAGGAGTCAATGATTTCCGCGGTCATTCTCCCAAAGAACCCACTCCTCGTACAGATGGTTCTCACTTGTAGGAGTCAATGATCCCTACAGTC